>PIJE02001456.1:19937-102437 GCA_002895965.2 Coryphaenoides rupestris
CAGCCATATGGTCTAAATATTTCAGAGCTGGAATTTACTAGGCAATAAAAATGGCCCCTACCTCGGTAATGGTGTAAATTACAGCTTAACCACCAGCGCTAATGATGTCCTTCTGTACGCCCCGTAACCAACCGTACATGAAGGACACATTGTTTAAAAAATACTCCAGGAAGAGAGAGAGACGGTGGGAGGGAGGGAGAGCGGGAGGGAGCAGGGAAGGAGGGAGGGAGGGAAGGAGGAGGAGAGGAGGAGGGGGAAGGAGGAGAGAGGGAGGAGGGGAAGAGGAGGGAGAGGAAGGAAGGGAGGATGGATGGGGGGATGGATGGAGGATGAATGGATGGATGGAGGATGGATTAATGAATGATTGGATGGATAGGTGGATGGATGGAGGATGGATGGATAGATGGATGGATGGATGGATGGATGGGTGGATGGATGGATGGTTTTCGGCAGATGTTAGTGTTCCAATTAACCCAAAGTGCAAAGCACATAGAGCGATAAAGAGAGGGCTCGTAAGAGAGAAAGAAAGAGAGAGAGCCCCAGCAGCGTATTTAGCTAGCATATTTACAGCATGTTGGTAATGTAGCATTTAGCCGCCACAGATCAGCGGTCGTCACGTCTCTGAGCTGACGCGGGGTTTCACACATGTGCTTCAACACACACATGGCTTCAACTGTATTGTTGTGCATATACTGTCTGCATATACTGTATACTGAAGGACTTTGTAGCCCAACAAAATATTTCATGGGATTATAATTTTGTTTGTACACTTTTCTATTGTCTGTTAAAACCCTGTTTTGGTCAAATGCCAATGATACACATTTTGGTACACTATTTCATCCTCATGATAAATACCAATCAGTCTACTTCAAGTCTGAATGTTTTTTGTGGCAAAATAACTGTGTGTGTGTGCAGGGAGGGGCAATGGGGGGCCGCTGGTGTGTATGTGAGTGTGTGAGTGTGTGCACTGGCGGGGCAGTGGGGAGGCCCTGATGAGGTCAGAGTTCACAGTCCTAATGGCCCGTGGAAAGGTACTCGTTTTAGTCTCTCTGTTATTGCAGCGTGACTGCGGCAGTTGGAACAGTTTGTTGTTGGGGTGGTGAGGATCCTTCATGATCCTGCAGGCTCTGGTTCAACACCTCTTGGAGTACAGGTCCTGCAGGGTGGGGAGTGTAGTGCCAATTGTGCTAAGCGAACGCACCACCACCTGCAGAGCCCTCCTGTCCTGAGAGGAGCTGTTGCCGAACCAGGCAGTGATGCTTCCTGTCAGGATGCTCTCCACCGCACCAGTGTAGACGGTCTGAAGGATCCTCCGGGAGACTCGAACTTCCTCAGCTGCCTAAGGTGGCACTGCTTCACCTTCCTCACCAGAGTGTCAAATGTGTGTAGTCCAAGTCAGATCCTCTGTGATGTTCTCACTACCTGAGGTTGCTGCTTCGCCTTCCTCACCAGAGTGTCAATGTGTGAAGTCAGATCCTCTGAGATGTGGACTCCCAGGTACCTGAAGCTGCTCAGCCTCTACACAGCTGTCCCATTAATCCCCAGTGGTGTGTAAGTCCTCCTAAAGTCCACAATCACCTCCTTAGTTTTGGAGATAACATCATCAAAACATGTGGTGGTGGACGCTTTCATCCAAAGTTTTTTTTCATCTTTCCATCACTGTGAGTGTTTACATTCTTCCCATGGGAGAGGCCAGTAGTGGGGACACCCTGGCTGGAAGCCCTAACCTCGGGCATTGCCCCCCAACTCTACCAGTTGAGCGAGACGGGATTACTTCTTCACTTGGTGCCTTCCAGGTCCATCTCTCTCTCTCTCTCTCTCTCTCTCTCTCTCTCTCTCTCTCTCTCTCTCTCTCTCTCTCTCTCTCTCTTGTAAAACAAAGATGAGAATCAGGCAACTAAAGGTACCCAGTGGATCCAGGGGAAACGGGGGAAGAATTTGCCCTTGGGGCTCTGTTGATACCCTTTAGTCCAGGGACACACACCAGGAGTGCAGTAAAGGAGATGAAGATGGCGGGATGAGTGGTGGAAGGCGTGCAGGAGGAGGAGGGAGGATGGGAGCGCATGCGAGGCGAGTGCGGCTGCCAGCAGAGGACAGGAGCGCCTGAGAAGACGGGAGATGATAAGGAGTGTGGGAAGTGGAGTCTCCCGGGCCGCCGGCCTGCTGGACCCCTTGGTTAAAGATCTTGAGCTCTGATTCGAGGACTCTCAGCGGTCTGCATAAACAGCTAAATAATCAGGCAGCAACACTTCCAACCTGACTTGAATCACTCTCTGGTTGGTCCGTGTAACTAAGCTTATCTTTTGACACATTTCATTGTATATAAATAGTATACTATTTGCGGTGCCATTCGGCTATTTAAATGTGCTACATTCGCCGACCCCCCCCCCCTCCCATCACCTTTATTTCTTCCTATTCATTCGTTCCTTTGTCATCTCCCTTTCCTCACATGCTACTAGCTTACATTCATACTCTCTGTCTGACTCTCTCTCTCACTCTCTTTATATTCTCTCTCTCTCTCTCTCTCTCTCTCACTCCTTCCTTCCTTCCTTCCTTCCTTCCTTCATTCCTCCTCTCCTTCCTTTCCTCTTCTTCCGTTCTTCCTTCCTCCTTCCCTCCTTTTCTCCTTCCCTCTCTAACTAAACCCCTCCTCTACCAGGGAGTGGTCCAGGAGGTGAGTGTGTATGGTCTCCAGCCGTACACGGAGTACAGCCTGCGTGTGGAAGCTGTGAACAGTGCCGGTAAGACTGCCAGCTCCTCCTCATTGGTCAAACGTTTTAGAACAGGGAGGGGGCTTGGGGGGGTGGGGGAAGTCCAGCTGCACTAGGCCATTGTTTCTGACGGACTTGGGACCGTTTCCAACTGCCAGGGCACGTGTCCAGCGAGTGGGTCGGCACTAGGACCCTGGAGGCGTCTCCGGCCGGGCTGGCAGCGCTGCGGGCGGAGGACCGGGAGCAGGGCCGGGCTCTGCTGCTGAGCTGGGACCCGCCGCACACCCCCAACGGAGTCATCACGGTACACGGAAACACACACTCACTGTCACGCTTGAACAACACCACGCTTTAGATGATGTTTCAATGTAGTGAGGAAAATGACATTGATTACTATTTACTGTACTATTTAGTCATTTAGCAGAGGCTTTTACCCAAAGGATATGGATAACTTTCATATCATTCAGATACCATTAAATGTCATTCTACCAAGAGCTGGTAGGGTTTAGGCATCTGGTTCTAGACGTTGGGGTTCGAACCCATTGCCTTTCAGTTGGACATCAAACACCCAAGCCACTAGTCTATCCTTCTCCCACCCTCAACATGTTATGCATTTATACAATTGCACAGAAAACAGAACAAAAGCAGATACTTTTTGATCCTTGCCTCACAATTCTCTTTTTATTATTTTTATTTGTATTTCCCCTCCCCCTTCTCTGTCTCTCTCCCTCTCTCTCCGTCTCTATCTCTGTCTCTCTCTGTCTCTCTGTTCTCTCTCACTCCGTCTGTCTGTCTCTCTGTCTCTGTCTCCTTCTCATCTCATTCTCTCCCTCTTCATCCCCTCCTCCTCTCGTGGACGCCCCCTCCAGACGTACAACCTGTACAGCGAGGGTAACTTGGAGTTCAGCGGTCTGTCTCGCCACTTCCTGTTCCGTCGGCTGGAGCCATGGACAGCGTACACGCTGGTCCTGGAGGCCTGCACCTCCAGGGGCTGTGTGCACCGCCCCCCTCAGCGGGTCACCACGGTCCGCAGCGCCCCCTAGTGGACAGCCCCCGCCCAGGCCTCTCTCCATTGGCCCCAACCAAGTGTCCCTCACTTGGGATCCGCCCTCTGAGCCCAATGGGCCAATAGAGGAATATGCCCTGCTGGGGCGGAGTCTGGAGGATGAAGCAAGGGGGAGGAGCAATGATGAGGACCTCAACAATGAAAAGGTAGCGCCAACTACCACCACTTCTCTTTAGTTTGTAGTTAGTGCTATTAAAAATAAGTATGCAGTAATGTGAGACATTTCTTAATGACCATACAAATATATTTCCTGAATCTATTTTTATCCCAGTCTACAACTGTTCAACTATTCACTATTTAGTCATTTATTAGACACTTTTATCCAAAGACATGGACAAAAAGTGAACAGACCCTTTTCACAGATCGTCAATGGCAGGGTAAAGGAACTTCCTGTTCCTGTCATTTTAACGTTGGTCGGCATATGTCTTTCCACACCCACCTCTCATTATAAAGTGCTCAGATCATGTGATCATGCTCTGCTCCGCTCTCCCAGGTGCTGTTTACCCAGGACCACCCGGGGGACGCCATCAGCTTCTCCTACACGGCGGGGGGGCTGCGGCCCTGGACCCGCTACCAGTTCAGCGTGCGCTCCCACAACCGCGCCGGCCACGCCCTGAGCACCTGGGTGACCGTGACCACCAAGCAGGCCCCGCCCAGTGGCCTGGCTCCGCCCACCGTCACTCATATCGCGGAGCGGCCCCGTGAGCTGCTGGTGTCCTGGGCCCCTCCCCTGCAGTCCAACGGCGTGCTGCTGTCCTACCGCGTGCAGAGGGACAACGTTAGCTTCCCCTTTAGCTTCGACCCCGCCGTCACACGGCACAACGATGAAGACGTCGCACCGTTTACTACTTACAGGTACGCTAGCACAGTTCACTACTGCAGACGTTTCAAATAGTAAAATAGCAATTAGGCCATCCTGCAGTGCCTCGACGGTAGCGTGGTTGTCTGGCAAACTGGCAAGGTTGCTGGTTCAATACCCGCTCCACCTAGCTAGTGTTTAGGTGTCCCTGAGCAAGGCCACGTAACCCCCAACTGCCTGCCAGGACAAGCTGGGGCTGCCTGCCATTGCCATGGTTGACACCTGGCCGTCGGTGGTTGATATGTGAGGCCAATATTGGAAAGTGCTTTGGCATAAAAAATACTATTTGGCAGGTATGCTGCAGAAATCCTACATTCAGATTGGGTTTCCTGTCTCTAATGCAACAATGTGAAGTGAACTATAAGACACCGAATATAAAAAATGTGGTGTCCGTTTAACGCTGTTCTTTATTCTCCGTTATTTGTGTTTTCACCCACAGTTACGCGGTCACAGCGTGCACATCTGAGGGTTGTGTCACCAGTCCTCCGACCCACGCCACAACGTTGGAGGCCCCGCCCACCACGGTGGTCCCTCCCGCCGTCGGACAGGTCACGGCCCAGAGCCTCACCGCCTCCTGGGATGCGCCGCCCGGGCACAGCGGCAGGGTGACGGAATACGCTCTGCAGCTGGACGGCCAGGACGCGTATCGAGGACGAGCGTTGTCCAGTGTGGTGTCGGAGCTGCGGCCGCACACGTCATACCAGCTAGCCCTGTTAGCTTGCACCAGCGGGGGTTGTACTTCCAGCACCGCTGTCACCATAGTAACCGGGGAAGCCCCGCCCACCGGCTTGCAGCCCCCAACTGTCAAGGTACGCCGGTTAACCTTCACACGTGCGCATATTTTCACCGGCTTAGAGAAGGACACCAAGAACCAAGGTTTCTAAAACTCCCAAATGTATTTGTCATCCCCAATGCCGCCTACAATATTGAATTATTATACGCCATGAATGACATTGTTGGAACTACCAAATCATTTAATTAAGTAGGAAGGAGTTGGCAGATGGCAGTTCTCGAAAAGATGGCTAGCCTTTGATATCTGCTTCCACCCTTGCTTGTTTTGTTTTGCTGTCATTGAGACGAGACTCGTGTTTAATTAACTAAAATGTGTTTGATTCCAATTCCGGTTTGCGCCGCTACTTGCTGCCGTTTGTCTTGCCGGTTGTAATTTTGGTGGCGCTCGGCGGTGTCTGAGATCTGACCTTGTGCCCTGAAGGTCACAGGCCCAGAGTCAGTGGAGGTCAGCTGGAGCCCACCGGAACAACCCAACGGCATCGTCACCGGTTACGAGCTCCGAAGGGACGGCGAGGTGGTGTACGTCGGCCCCGAGACCCGCTACCATGACTTTACGCTACTTCCCAACGTGGGCTACAGTTACGTGGTGGCGGCGAACAACAGCCAAGGTGCCGCGAGCAGCGTGGCCGCCGTCGCCAAGACCCACTCCTCAGCGCCCTCCGGTGTTGGGCCTCCCACACTGCAGCCTCTGGGGCCAAGTCAGGTCAACGAGTCCTCCTTTTGCTTCACCAAGCCTCACTGAGCCCTTTAATCGTCAACATATAGTCAAGTGATAGTATAGTCAAGTACAGTCAATAGTCATCATATAGTCAAGTGATAGTATAGTCAAGTACAGTCAATAGTCATCATATAGTCAAGTGATATTATAGTCAAGTACAGTCAATAGTCAACATATAGTCAAGTGATAGTATAGTCAAGTACAGTCAATAGTCATCATATAGTCAAGTGATAGTATAGTCAAGTACAGTCAATAGTCATCATATAGTCAAGTGATAGTATAGTCAGGTACAGTCAATAGTCATCATATAGTCAAGTGATAGTATAGTCAGTACAGTCAATAGTCATCATATAGTCAAGTGACTAGTATAGTCAAGTACATGTCACATATCGATAGTATAGTCAAGGTACAGTCAATAGTCATCATATAGTCAAGTGATAGTATAGTCAAGTACAGTCAATAGTCATCATATAGTCAAGTGATAGTATAGTCAAGTACAGTCAATAGTCATCATATAGTCAAGTGATAGTATAGTCAGTACAGTCAATAGTCATCATATAGTCAAGTGATAGTATAGTCAGTACAGTCAATAGTCATCATATAGTCAAGTGATAGTATAGTCAAGTACAGTCAATAGTCATCATATAGTCAAGTGATAGTATAGTCAAGTACAGTCAATAGTCAACGTGAAAGCAAATATTGGATTATGATTATAGCCTCGCTTTTGTGCCTCAAAATGTTCAGTCAAACAATCATAATCCATCTAGTGGATGGATTATGTAATTATTCATTAACATACTCTTTACTGTACTTTAAGAAGATCAGGCGCTGATTTATGAAAGGGAATTTTAGGAGTATTTCATGAAACAATCATAAAAACTTTTTTATAAAACTACTTTTTTAAAGTATATTATAAAATATATAATAAAACTGACTCATTGTGAACTTTATTGGCATGCTTTGTTTGATAGATATTAAGATATCAGTGGTGAATAGTGGTAATTTTAACAATACTGTCTGTGTCTATGTCTGTGTGTGTGTGTGTGTGTGTGTGTGCGCACGTGTGTGTGTGTGCGTGTGTGTGTACACGTGTGTGTGGTGTGTGTGTGTGTGTGTGTGTGTACATGTGTGTGTGTACACGTGTGTGTGTGTGTGTGTGTATTCACTGTGATCAGGTGAGGGTGGACTGGAGCCCGCCAGCACGTAGCAACGGGGACCTCGTCAGTTATACGGTGTACCAGCGAGACCCCGCCCAACTGCTCACAAACAGCACCACCTTCACTCCACAAGACCCCGCCTTCTCCGTCAGACACGCCCACCTGTTGGGATTGGCTCCTTACCACAGGTCAGCGACCACACATTTAAAAATGCAGGAAACTGCCTGGTTTCTCTCCTGAGAGAGAGAGAGAGAGAGGAGAGGGAGAGGGAGAGAATGAACGCATGCACACAATGGACAGCAGTGCCCCCTCTGTCAAACCCGCAACACTGCAGGCTTGGTACGGCAACTCTCCTCGTTTAATATAATTGGCTGTCGTTCTCCCTCTGATTGAATGGACGTATGACAGAGCAACGTAAACACGGCGTGACTCGGGGTCTAGCTGTGTCGGGAGAGCAAGGCTGGGGGGAGCGCAGACTGACTGCTCAGTGCTTCGGACCGGAGGTCAGAGTCCGCTTGTATTGACGTCGACGTGGCTGCGCTCCGTTTGGGATGTTGTGTGTTTACCCGCGCCTAACTGCCAGCACAATTAACCGTTGTCTCCCAAATGATGAAAAGCGTTGTAAATAAAGCAGACGTGTAAATGTGCTGTCATGATAACAGCGTGTAGACCTTGACTCGGGGAGCGGGAGCAGCGCAGGGTGGAATGAGAGTGGAGTCAACCTTGAAGCTCTGGTCATGTCTCCATTGTCCTCTGTTAAACCTGTGTGTGTGTGTGTGTGTGTGTGTGTGTGTGTGTGTGTGTGTGTGTGTGTGTGTGTGTGTGTGTGTGTGTGTGTGTGTGTTGGCAGCATTTGTAATAAGAAATACAGATGTGTATGTGTGGGTTTTTTGTGGTTGGACATTGTAGTACAATAACGATATTTGTGCATGTAGAAAAGTAAGAATTATTTTTGTCTGGTAATTGTATAAATGGACCGTTGTGATGAAGCTTTACAATCGTGTGTGTGTGTGTGTGTGTGTGTGTGTGTGTGTGTGTGTGCGTGTGTGTGTGTGTGTGTGTGTGCGTGTGCGCGAAGGTACGAGGTGAGGGTAGAAGCCTGCACAGCGCTGGGCTGCTCCTCCAGCGACTGGGCTTCCATTCTCACCCCGGAGTCTCCCCCTGCTGGCCAGACCGCGCCACTGCTCGACCTGCAGCCAGACACCAACACTGGCCTGCACACTACCTTCCTGCTCACCTGGTCTCCACCCGCACACCCAAATGGTGTAATCCTGCACTATGAGGTGTACCGCAACCTGGAGCATACCATCGATACACGGGGGGGTGGTGGGACAACGTTGGTCTGCAGGAATGTCTCCACCACTTGCAGAGACGATGGTCTCGGACCTTATACGGATTACCAGTACCAGGTATTATGTTTTGTGTGTATGTATGTTCATTTGTTAATATAAATATGTAGTCACTATAAAAAAATACAAAAGTGTTCAAATATGATGAATATAATTCAGTGGGTTTGTAGTATGTCATCATCAATTACGGTTGAATTTTGTGACACCGTAGTACGTCCCAGAAAATTGCCTAATTTGGCTTGCATACTAATATCACGCTAGTATGAAGTACTAGTACGCAGGTGACACTAGACAAGGCCTCTGTGCTTAACTGGATGTTATCAACAAATATCCATCATACATGTATGCCTTGTATTCACATGTAGTCACAAACACATACCTAAACCTACACATATATTAGTAAAGATAAATAGAGAAGTGAATATTTATCTCTATATATCTCCTGATGCGGGGGCGTACATGCCAAAACACATGTGCCCTGATTAAGTTGCCCCCCCACACACACACACAAACGCACACACACACACACACACACACACACACACACACACACACACACACACACACACACACACACACACATTACTAGGCAGATAGCAATACACAATGAGAGTAATCAGACAGGTGTTAAATAGTACCGTCCATATTCATGCCGCTGTGCCATGCGTCAGCACGCTAATTGACAGCCTAGCCCTTTGGAAGCAACAATAACATTAGCATTCCCACCTGTCAGGCTTCTGAGCCGAGGCCAGAGAACCCGTGTAATTGATTGAGTTTGCCTGATTGTTGTGCAGTCTTTATTTACGAGGGTCCTAATTTATGACAGGAGGAGGAAGGCGGGGGAGGGGCTAGGGGAGATGACGAGCGAGCGACAGAGCCATTAATCACTGACCCCTCTCAGAACACTCTACTTCCTGATTACCAGCCAGCCAATCAAATTAACTGTTATCCCCTTGGTAACTGAACATGTATCGGAAAGACCTTTTTAATGGCTCCTGCTGCTTGTCTCCTGGGGGCGTGGGGAGTGGGGGAACACGGAAAAGGTGGTTGTATTGGTGTGTGTGTGTGTGAGAGAGAGAGACAGTGTGTGTGTGTGTGTGTGTGTGTGTGTGTGCGCGCGCGTGTGCGTGTGTGTGTGTGTGTGTCTGAGTGTGTGCTTCGGCTCCCGTGGCGCAACTGGTCGCATACACAATTAGTCCTAATGCATCTGTGTCTGTCTCTGCAAACATCCCTATCTTATGTTTATATCGCATTATTTCGATCTGTCTCTGTTTCTGCCTCGTGCAAGGACAGTGAGTCAGTCTAACGCAGCGTAGTGCACAGCATAGAGAAATCATATTAGGCTAATTACACTGGGTCAAAAGCTCCTATTGACAGCTTTATGCTTGGTTTTAATTACAGCCCACTTTCACACAACTTAGCCCCTTCACCCCAGCTCCCCGCGCCCGCCAACTCGCCGCACGAGCCAATCGCGGAGCTCACAGCGCGGCCGCTGCCAAGGCGACCAATGATGGGGCTCTCGTACAGTCTGGAAGTTTTCAGAAGCCGTTTGTTGCCATGGTGGCTCGTTTGTTGCCGTAGCGCCTAACAGGGTATATTTTTATTTTGTTTCCGAATAATCCAAACCCGTGTCATGGTGCCCACAATGAAAAATGAGCACGGGTGGGGTGGGGGGGGGGTAAAAAGCTAGCTGTAAAAACATGTCCACATCACTTACGGGACAGAGGAGAGGAGTGAGGAGTTAGTACTGCCTAACCCCGACAGACCAAGGGCAAGGTAATCCAGGCCATCTTTAATTTTGAACCGCTTGGCTTTTCTCGATTTGGTGGAAAACTCTTAATCATCCGCCCAAAGGGACGCGCCGGTGTCTCACTCCAGCATTAGCCGTATTACTACCGCAGATTAGGGCCGCTGTTGCCGGGTGAAGTTTTCGGGCTCCCGGCGGTAAATTGTTCCCGTGACAGTTTTACGTTGTAAGTCAGTAAAAGAAAAAAACTTATCAGCAAGTATAAAAAAAGTTCTTGTTACACTTTAGTGTATTACTTTAACGCGCACTTAGATTACAAAGTGGACTTTATTTAATTATGAGTATGAAAAGGGAAACAAAATCAATCGCTCACATAAAAGTGGATCATAGTAAGTAATCAGGATATTCTGGTACTGCCACACGACAAAACAAATATAAACACGACACGACATGAAGCTTGAAGCTCCAAAACAATAACAGTTCTGCGCTGTTATTTATTCCGATAAATCTCACTGTGCTGTAGCCCATTTCTAAATTGTCACGATGCTTTCTGCTAAATGACAAATAGTTTGGAACATCAAAACGTTTTTATTCCACGTCGTCTTTACAAGCGACCATCGTGATAGTGACTGTTCACTTACACCCGATTTCATAATTCGTCCCTTTTTCACACACACACACACACACACACACACACACACACACACACACGCACGTGCACACACACGCACGTGCACACACACACACACACACACACACACACACGTGCACACACACACGCACGTGTACACCCACGTGCACACTTAACTGGGAGTGTGTCACCCGCCAGCTCTTCTCCTTGACCTTCTCACGAGGGTGACATCGTTTACTCTCCCTAACCGCCATTCTTCTTCCACACCCCCCCCCCCCCCCCCCCCCTCCCCCCTCCCCCCTCCCTCCTCTCGTTCCTCTCTGCTCTCCATCCTGTCATCGCCCCACCACCACCACCCTCCTCCCTCCCTTCGTCTCCACAGGCGCTCCTACTCCTCCTCCCCTCCTCCTCCTTTAATAAACTTTTCAGTTTATTTTTATTTTTTCCAATCCTGTCCTCTCCTCCAACACTTGCTGGTTGTCATATTGTTTTGTTTGTTTGTTTCTTGTGTTCGTTCTTCCTCAGTTCGTCTGTTACCTGCTCCTCCTCCTCCTCCTCCTGCTAGCCACTACTTCACCTCGGACGTGTTAAACCCATCTTTTATCCTCCTCCTCCCTCTTCCTCCTCCTCCTCCTCCTCCTCACAGTTCTTCTACCTCTCTCCCCCTCTGCTTTCTTTCCAATATTTCTCCTCCTCTGTTGTTTCTGCCCCCCGCCCCCCACACACACACACACCCTCCTCCACCTCCCACCTCCTCCTGTCCCCTCCCATCTCCAGTCCATCTGTGCTGTCACTTAGATCAATCAGTCTGATTGATCACGGCCTAATTGACTATTATTGGGGTTAATTTAACTCTTCACACACGTGTGTGCGCACACACACGTACAAACACATGCATGCATGCACACACACACATGTACAAACACATGCATGCATGCACACACATACACACACACACACGTACAAACACGTGCATGTATGCACACACACACACACACGTACAAACACATGCATGCATGCACACACACACACACGTACAAACACACACACTCAAACACACTTAAGACGCTGGCCATCCATTGTGCACTAGTTTTGACAGGGTACAGATGACTTACACATGCAAATCTACACCCTGCTTGACCCTGTGTGTGTACACCCTCTAATTAGACTCAACACAAGCACACAAATAAGATTACTTTATCCCTGTGTGTGTGTGTGTGTGTGTGTGTGTGTGTGTGTGTGTGTGTGTGTGTGTGTGTGTGTGTGTGTGTGTGTGTGTGTGTGTGTGTGTGTGTTACTCCTTGATGAAGGTGAAAAGTCATTATCATGCAGATGTGTTGGTGTGGATGTGCATTATAAAAAGAGATCGGTCCAGATTTCTGATGACAGTTGTGATGGATGGACCCGCGGACCGGGCTGGGTTGCCAGCGTTCTTCAGGCCGCTGTAGGGTCACACGTACAAAGTTTACTACTACTAATAACAAACTACAAAACAATCACGGAAACATGGAAAAAAGAATAATAAAGAGAAAGATATATTGACGTAATATGAACCCAACCCCCTCCCCGCCCCGCCCCCCTGCAGGGCTCTACAGGTAGGGCTGCTAATGCAGTAAGTGCCATTTGGATTGCGTGCACATCACGTCCATTTAAGTGGGGTGTTTTCAAACTCCATCCGCACCGCTGCTGTGTTTGAGTTAATGGCACGATCCCGGGGCTTTGAATATGCAGGCGGAGTAAGGCAGTAAATTGTAGTTTTGTCATTAAACAGGTCCGGGCAGTAAACTCAGCCGGGCATTCTGCCAGTCCCTGGGCCAATGGGAGGACTGGCCCCGCCCCGCCCGAGGGAATAGCCCCGCCCACCTTCCAGCGTATCCAGGCAACTTGGGCAGTGGTGGATATCCTTCCCCCGCGGCGGCCCAATGGGATCGTCAGCCTTTACAGGGTGTTCTCACAGGACAACAACACATACATCCTGGTAGGTAACAAGCTCAACCGAAAAAAGAGGCCATTAAAGATGACTCCTTTGCTCCCTCCCCCCTCCCCCCTCCCCCCTCCACACACTCCCTCGTCATCCACTCTAATGCACCTTCCTCCTCCTCTTCCTCCTCCTCTTTTCCTGTCTCCATGGCAGCTGTCGGAGGGTACGTCCCAGCAGCAGACCCTCCACGGCCTGAGTCCCTACACCCTGTACTGGGTGGGGGTCCAGGCCTGCACCTGTTACCAGGTAACCTCAATGCACTGTAGTACCACACAGGTTACTGTAGTACCAGGCAGTCTACTGTAGTACCACACTGGTTACTGTAGTACGAGACAGTCTATCGTACTACCAGACAGTCTAAGGTAGTACCAGACAGTCTATGGTAGTACCAGACAGTCTAAGGTAGTACCAGACAGTCTAAGGTAGTACCAGACAGTCTAAGGTAGTACCAGACAGTCTAAGGTAGTACCAGACAGTCTAAGGTAGTACCAGACAGTCTATGGTAGTACCAGACAGTCTAAGGTAGTACCAGTCCGTTGCAGTACCGCCTCTGGGCTGCAGAGCCAGGCTGCTATCAGGTGTGTGTGTGGTGATGCTGTGAGAGGCGCTGAGCTCTCCTCTCCATCTGGACGCGCTGCAGTGCTGTCGCCGGGGTCCGCTGAGTCAGCTGCTCACGCCGCCCGCGCCGCCCGCCCGCCAGTCCCCGCCCCGCCCGCGCACCCTCGCCTCGCGCTCCGTCCACCTGGAGTGGGACGCACCCCTGGCGCCCAACGGGGTCATTGAGAGGTGAGCCGTCCAGAAATAACTATAACAGGATCAGTTAAGTGGTACGCAACAGCACCAAGTGAACAGAAAGCAAACACAAAGCGAGGGGAGTTCTGGTTGGGTTAAGGGAGGAGGTTGGATGAAAGTGAGTTTCAAAGGGGAAACCGGGGGTATAGCGCCACGAGAAATACACCGCTGATTCGAGAGCAGTCTACACGAGAAAATCGAGAGAAGAGGGAGGGTAAGAGATCTCTCGAGTGTGCAGATGGGTCGGAGGAGGCTGCGCGACCTGGACTCCCCGCTGTCTGATTTAAGTTCTGGTATTCTTTTCTTGGCCTTTCTACTTGCGGAGGGTTGTATGTATGTGTGTGTTCGTGTGTGTGTTTGTGTGTGTGTGTATGTGTGCGTTGTGTGTGTGTGTGTGTGTGTGTGCGTGTGAGTGTGTGTGTTTGTGTTTGTGTGTGTGTGTGTGTGTGTGTGTGTGTGTGTGTTTTTGTGTGTGTGTGTGTTTTTGTGTGTGTGTGTGTGTGTGTGTGTGTGTGTGTGTTTTGTGTGTGTGTGTGTGTGTGTGTGTGTGTGTGTGTGTGTGTGTGTGTGTTTTGTGTGTGTGTGTGTGTGTGTCTGTGTGGGTCCACAGGAGAGGGAAGAAGGCAATGTTTTGACACTGCAACTCACACTCTCTGATGTCTGAACACGACACACACACACACACACACACACACACACACACACACACATCTGCAACCATACTTGCACATGCATGCACCGTTATAAGTGAAAATGTGACACACACACATATACGCACACACACACATGCACACCCGCACACACACAACACACACACACACACACACACACACACACACACACACACACACACACACACACACACACACACACACACACACACGACATCCAACATACACACACACACACACACACACACACACACACACACCCAGGAAGCATGTTTCCTGCATGTGTTCCTGCATGTGAGCAGTGCTGAAACAGGTGATGAAATTTGACGCACACACATTTCACATCTTTAGTCAGAAATGATTCCAAATGATTGGCGCATGGCAACAGCCCAGCCGGGCCGGGCGCATGCGTGCACATATTGAGAAAATATTTCATAAAGTACTGCGTGTACCTCGCAGATCATTAAGAACTGTCAAGTAGAGTTAAGGAGTGCTTTTGTTTCGTTCTTTCTGCCTTTTTTCTTTTTTCTTTTTTTTTGGACGGTTCTCAGCGTCGTTTCAAAAGACACACACACACACACACACACACACACAAAACAGGCTTATGGAAAAACCAGGCTTATGGAATGTTGTTGTTTTTTGTTTTGCTTTCATTGACTTCTATCTGTTTACCCCGCATGTGTTTCACTTTAACATCCCTGACCCAAACTAATACAGGCCTCTGGGAGGGAGGGGTGCGTGTGTGTGTGCGTCTGTGTGTGTGTGTGTGTGTGTGTGTGTGTGTGTGTGGTGTGTGTGTGTGTGTGTGTGTGTGTGTGTGTGTGTGTCTGTGTGTGTGTGCGTGTGTGTGTTGTCTCTGTGTGTGTGTGTGTGCGCGTGTGTGTTGCGTGGTGTCTGTGTGTGTGTGTTGTGTGCGGTTACCCTCTGGAACTTGGTTAAATGTCGTCTCCTGCCATACTCCTCTTCAACTCTCTAATGAAACATGCACACACACACGCATGCACCACACACACACACACACACACACACACACACGCACACACACACACACACACACACACCACACGTTTGAAAACAACACACGCACACCCGCGCACACACACACACGCTGCACACACACCGCACACACACACACACACACACACAAAAACACACACACACATAAAAACACACACACAAAACACAGACACGCACAGGCCCCTGCGTGTGTCCGTTTATGTTTGACTGAGTCTCTTCTGTCATGTCATGTGCAGTCTGTTCGGTGCTGTGCGTGTTTGGGAAAGGGACCAAATAGAAACCTGCTTCTTTGGGAACGGGGGCTGGGGCAGCTCTTTTTTACCATACCGTGAACAGGGTGGAAGAGCCCAGGCGGTCATGTGCAGGGACGGCGGTGTCGCTGGTGTGTCCTGCCTGGGGCCATGACTCTCATTGGTCCCGATGAAGTGAGCCCGGCAGGACTAGAGTTTGCGAGGACGCTGCCTGCACCCAGCACAGCTCTCTCCCTACACCGGCATCGTATCGACGCCGCAAGGCCCCTACTACGCTCCCCCCCCCAGCCACCCCCCCCCCAACACGCCCAACCCCAAGAGCGACGCAACCCTGCAACCACACCAACCTAAATAAGCCTGGCCCCGTTAATCTCCTCGGATAAGAAGTTAGCCTTTAACCAACTACGGATTGTGTGTGTGTGTGTGTGTGTGCGTGCGTGTGTGTGTCTGTGTGTGTGTGTGTGTGTGTGTGTGTGTGTGTGTCTGTGTGTGTGTGCGTGCGTGCGTGCGTGCAGGTCTGCTGCCACATTTCAGCTACAAGCTGCGAGTGGCCTCGTTCAACAGCATGGGCAGCACCGCCTCCAACTGGACCGATGTGACCACGCACGGCGAGGGTGAGAGAGGCGCTCTGCATAGCAACACACACACACACACACACACCGCCGCTGCCCAGCCCCAGAGCTCTCGACGGCTGGTTGGTCCGTGCAAACCGCCAGATCGATCCCTCATCCTACAATCTGAGTTATTCACTCAATCCTAGCGAACATTGCACTAGGAACTCCTCACCTTCTGCATTTTTGAACTCACATGAGGTAATAAAATGTTAGTCGTTATAAATTTTGCTGGATATAAAAAAATCGCTGGTAGCATATGTGAGGAGGCATTAACTTAGGTGTCAAAAGCTTGGCTCAGAAATTCCATCGGAAGGCCGGTTGCTAATCCCCTTTTCCAAGGTAGATTTAAAAATGCGAGTGATAATAGTGTAACAGGCTCTTCTAGAGTCATACAGTTATGCAAGCTTTAGTTCTCTGATCATCATGTATATCTCGATATCCGCAGAGAATCGGTCTTGCCGTGGGGTGGTCACCAACACATTGACTCAATTCTACCTCCGCTCTCATAAGGTCTCAGATGCTGAGCGAGTGAGGGAATTCATACGATCAATATAATCATCTCCATATAACATACTATAAATAAATCGAAAATACTGAAGACTTTCCCTAATCACCTCAAACACTTCTACAACACCTTAACAATTACACCTTTTATTAATTCGGAGAGTGAAACAACATATATTGCCTTGTTACAGGAAACAAGGATGAGTTAACTAAGAATGAAACAGTAATATAATAGACAAACTCAGCTAGTAGCGGCAAAAATCTACAACGCACGACTATAACGTCGTCCACTATATTCAGTGTATCAGTGTCTCACGCGTATTGGTGGTAATGCGCTTTGAAGGTAGAAAAAAATGACTCCGCACGACTTGATCAAAGGAAAGCGAAACTAAATGAACCAAAGCCGTTTACTTTCAAAACATTGGAAAGGGATTGCAACGGCCTCCCGATATTATGCAGCTTTCACTTGGAATCTCAAGCAGGCGTTTGCAGCAAATCAATAATATGTAAGTGCAGCAGCAGTGTGATCAGGATGAGAGCTCTGGGGCTGGGCAGCGGCGGTGTGTGTGTGTGTGTGTGTGTGTTGCTATGCAGAGCGCCTCTCTCACCCTCGCCGTGCGTGGTCACATCGGTCCAGTTGGAGGCGGTGCTGCCCATGCTGTTGAACGAGGCCACTCGCAGCTTGTAGCTGAAATGTGGCAGCAGACCTGCACGCACGCACGCACGCAGCGCACCCTCGCCTGCGCCTCCGTCCACCTGGAGTGGGACGCCACCCCTTGGCGGTCCAACGGGGTCATTGATGAGGTGAGCCGCGTGTCCGGATCCACCGGCATCCAAAAAGAAAACCACTGGACGGTGTCCACTGGAGGGCTCGCATACGCTGTCTGTTATTGTATGTTCTCTTTTCTTCCTTTCTCCAACTGTCTAGTCTCGTCCATCTCTCCATCTCTCTCTCTCTCTCTCTCTCTCTCTCTCTCTCTCCTCTCTCTCTCTCTCTCTCTCTCTCTCGCCATCTCTGTCTCTCTGTCTCTGTCTCTCTGTCTGTCCTCTGTGTCTCTCTCTCTAGCTATGAACTGCACATCAGACCGTCCTGCCCCCAGCCTCCCCAGCCTGTACCCCTGCCCTGCGTGGAGGGACCAATAGAAACCTGCTTCCTTGGAACGGGGCGAAGCTACAACCTGACAGGTGAGAGCCCAGCTCATCACGTCACTGACTCTCATGGTCACATGACGGAGGAGTTGGAGGAAGAGTTAGCATCTGAGCGGCGCTGCGTCCCCCAAAGGCACAGAGAGCATCTGCACCACACTATAGCCCTAATGCGGATAGAAAGTTATCCTTTAACATAATTCTGGGGTGTGTGTGTCTGTGTGTGTGTGTGTGTGTGTGGTGTGTGTGTGTGTGTGTCTGTGTGTGTGTGCGTGCGTGCGTGCGTGCAGGTCTGCTGCCACATTTCAGCTACAAGCTGCGAGTGGCCTCGTTCAACAGCATGGGCAGCACCGCCTCCAACTGGACCGATGTGACCACGCACGGCGAGGGTGAGAGAGGCGCTCTGCATAGCAACACACACACACACACGCACCCCGGCCGCTGCCCAGCCCCAGAGCTCTCATCCTGATCACACTGCTGCTGCACTTACATATTATTGATTTGCTGCAAACGCCTGCTTGAGATTCCAAGTGAAAGCTGCATAATATCGGGAGGCCGTTGCAATCCCTTTCCAATGTTTTGAAAGTAAACGGCTTTGGTTCATTTAGTTTCGCTTTCCTTTGATCAAGTCGTGCGGAGTCATTTTTTTCTACCTCTCAAAGTTACCGATTTCATGCTATTTAACAATACACTGAGACTTACAACTTACAATAAGTACATTTGTCGAGAGTGAAACAACAATATATTGCTGTTGGTACAGTGAGATTTGAATAGAACCAGCTTCACTCAAGCACACGTCGTATGATTTTTATTTTGTTCCCTTGTGAAGCGCTTTGTATTGAAGTTTAACATGGAAGACACTGCATGCAGGAAGTGGGAGTGACTGGTTGATGGTTGACTAAATGTCCACATGTCTGTCTGTTCAAGTGTGTGTGTGTGTGTGTGCCTTCTCTCTCTATCTCTCTCCCCATCCCTCCCCCTCCCTCCCAGTGCCCCAGTATCTCTCTCCCTTCTTGGTGGACAGCAATGTGACGTTGGTGTGGCTGGACTGGGGGGGCTCCTTCTCCCTCAACGGGCCCCTGAGGGACTACACCGTGACCGAGGGCCGCAGGACCATCTACACGGGCTTCCACAGCTACCTGCGTGTGCCGCGCACCTCGCAGAAGAGTGAGCGCATGTGCATGCACACACACACACACACACACACACACACGCACGCACACGCACACACCCATACCTTTACATCAACCTATCCTTGTTTTATTGTTCATTATATTCATTATATATGTATTCAGAGAAATGCCATGAATGAGTTTGTGTGGGTATACACTGTTCAGTGATGTGGATGGACAGGGTAGGGACTAGGGTTTAGGGTTTAGGTTACTAGGTGCCTAATGTCTTAGTTATTTACTGTCTGTCTCTGTGTTTGTTTGTAGCGCTGTCATTCCAGGTGACCTGCACCACACACTCTGGCAGTGCCAGTACACCCGTCATCAGATACAGCCCAGTCACAGGCCTCGGTGAGACACACACACAACACACACACACATACACACACACACACACACACACCACACTCTCTCACTCACTCACTCACACACACGGCCTTCCTAAATCTCCATCCTCTCCATCCCCCCCCGCACCCCCAGCACCCCCAGGTCCGGTGCCGCCCACCGAGGGGGGTAAGCAGTGGGTGGGCGTGTCCCCGCGCCCCGTCTACTCTGAGCTGTGGTTCATCCTGCTACTGTCTCTGCTGGGTCTCTTCCTGCTGCTCCTGCTGCTGGGCCTGCTGCTGCGCAGGTACTGCCAGCTCCCCGGCCTCCAGGGTCACAAGGGCTCTAGTGTGTTGTGGTGTGAAGCTTATTTCCTTCTAGCTGTCATCTTAGTCGTGGTGTCAGGATCGTCTCCGTACGCAAGGCAGCATCACCCGGAGAGATTCAACGTTTATTCAGATATGTGCAACATATATACAGTTTGCATTCGTGATCGCTTTGGGAGACAGAATCCAGACAGTTATTACTGCCATGGTCTCACATGGAGATAAAACAGAGACTAGTGTTTTCTGAGAGTAAACCTTAAAGGCCTCTCAGGGCTAACAGATAAGAGAAGACAATAACCACGTCTAGGCCTACACAGCAGAGTGGAGAGCTAGCAGCACACAAGGGTAAAGGAGAATAATACAGTTATTAACACGTGACACAACTCCCAACACTAAGTGTGTTCTCATATGCACATTAATGGCAGTGGCTCATTCCAAGCTTTCTCAACAGCAAACAAGTACCGTATTTTCCGGACTATAAAGCGCACCGGATTATAAGGCGCACTGTCAATGAACGGGTCTATTTTCATACATAAGGCGCACCGGATTATAAGGCGCACCGCATTATAAGGCGCATTAAGCAACACAAAACAGTCAGATAAATCGAACTTTATTCAACTCATTCACAATAACTCTCAACATTGTTCAGTTGTAACACATAAAATACAAAACAGGCGCATTAAGCAACACAAAACAGTCAGATAAATCGAACTTTTTTCAACTCACACAATAACTCAACATTGTTCAGTTGCAACACATAAAATACAAAACAATACACTCACTTTTTCAGTTCATTCCTCATCCACAAATCCATCAAATTCTTCATCTTCAGTCCTTATACACACACCATAATATTACCGGTATGTTGAAGCACAGTACGTATTACTCCGCAAGGCTAGTATTACGCCGCGGTAGCCGTAATGCGCCGACAATCCATCAAGTATTACTCCGCCGTAGCCGTAATGCGCCGACAATCCATCAAGTATTACTCCGCGGTAGCCGTAATGCGCCGACAATCCATTAAGCGGCGCTGCTTGACAGATTTTTGAGCGCCGTGTACCACATAAAATCGGTTCGAGGTTAATACATAAGGCGCACCGGATTATAAGGCGCACTGTCGATTTTTGAGGGGGGTGGGGGGGGTGGAGGGGAGGGGGGAGGAGGGGGGAGGGGTGGGGGGGGGGCGGGGGGGGGGGGGGGGGGGGGGGGGGGGGGGGGGGGGGGGGGGCGGGGGGGGGGGGGGGGGGGGGGGGGGGGGGGGGGGGCGGTGGGAGGGGTGGGGGGGGGGAGGTGGTGGGGGGGGGGAAGAGGAGGAGGTGGTGGTGGGAGGTGGAGGAGGGGAGGGGGTGGGAGGGGAGGGGGAGGAGGAGGAGCAGGGAGGAGGGAGGAGGAGGAGCAGGGAGGAGGGGGAGAAAAGTTATGCACATTAATGGCAGTGGCTCATTCCAAGCTTTCTCAACAGCAAACAAGTAAATATAGATAAGCATTGAAGTAAAAATAGTTATTGTGCCGCGGGGTGCAGTGACTGAGGGGGCCAGTCTTCATAACACAAACACACACACACAGCCACAAATAAAACGGATTCTCCCCCCGCACCCCCCCCCCCCCTTAGGACACTCAGGAAGAGCCCCAACTCCAGAGAACGCCCCCCTCTGGTCACGCTGCAGAAGACCAGGCACGGAGGAGGAGAGGCCTATATGGTAACTGACCGCTGGACAATGTGTGTGTGTGTGTGTGTGTGTGTGTGTGGGTGTGTGTGTGTGTGTGTGTGTGTGTGTGTGTGTGTGTGTGTGTGTGTGTGTGTGTGTGTGTGATGGGGGTGTGTGGTCATCAGCGTGCAGCCCGACTGAGGCTGCGTTAGCTGGGGTGTGTGTGTGTGAATCTATGTGTAATCTTCATAAAGATATAGAATATTTAGTTTCCTTATTTTGAAATATAGGCCAATATGAAATATGTCCCTTTAAAAGTCAGTAAGTTCAGCATTGCACCACTAGAGGGCAACAAAGTAAACAACAACATAGTATAGTTTACAACTGTGCCAGTGACTGTAGATGTGAAATGTTTATATGTAGATTATATAGCTAAAGCAGAATGAATGAATGACCACAGAGCAACGATATAATGACGTCTTTGTCATTCCATCTTTGTACCCAACATTAATTCAACTCCCTCATTTCACATAATCTTGCTGACTCCGTTTTATTTTCTCAATCTGTTTCTGTCTGCTTCCCATGTCCTTGTTGCTTATTTTCTTCCTCTACACTTCATTATGTTCAATTTTCTGTCACAAACATTCCCCCTTTCTTTATTATTCATTTACATTATTCCTCTCTCTCTCGCTCCATCTCTCTCCCTCCCTCTCTCACTCTCTCACCCTCTTTCTCTGGCTCATTTGCCCCCTCTCTCTCTCTCTCTCTCTCTCTCTCTCTCTCTCTCCCTCTTTCCGTCTCACCCTCTCCCTCCATCTCTCTCTCTCCCTCCCTCTTTCCATCTCACCCTCTCTCTCTCTCTCCCCATCTCACCCTCTCTCTCTCTGTCCATCTCTCTCTATCTCTCCCTCTTTCCATCTCACCCTTTCTCTCTCTCTCTCTCTCTCTCTCTCTCCCTCTCTCTCTCTCTCTCTCTCTCCTGCTCACTGGCTCCCTCTCTCTTCCAGAGGCCCTGTGCTGAGCCGTGCTCTCGGCCTCCCCCCAGCTCAGTGCTGCTGGCTGGCCGGCCCCTGCACCACGCCTGCCCCACAGTAAGCCTCTGTCTCTCTCTGTCCCACCTGCCGCTAGTAACCTTGTGACTCTACTTTCCCCCCCCCCCCCCCCTCCCCCCTGACAGTTTGACACGGTGGCCGACCATGTCGGGGTCAGCAACGTTACGCTAAAAAGCTACACTGTGTATACGGAGGTAGGAGGCTCCCCTCGCTCGCATGGGCCGCTCTGCTGCAGTCCGGTGCACCTACGCATGGGTGGTGTTTTGTGCATGCATGTTGTTCTGTGTGTGTGTGTGTGTGTGCACGTGTGGGTGGGTGGGTGTGTGTATGTGTGTGTGTGTGTGTGTGTGTTTGCAATGTGCATGTGCTTGAATGTAGACGAGCATGTTTCCGTCACTTGGGACTGAAGAGGAAGTGCTTCAGACGTAAGACAACATGTTGTCACATATTTACAAGACAGCCGGCATTCCATTCACACAAACCCACAATTCATTGTTTCAGACTAGAGAGTCGCTTGCTATGGAGGTCAAGGTAAAATGTCTGTTGATCCATATCGACATGTTGAGCTTGAACTGCGACTCCTTCTGTTGCCGTGTTGCGTGTGTGTGGTGTGTCTGTGCTATGCTGTGCTGCGCTGCCGTTGGTGGAGACAGAACTGGGAGACCCAAAAGAATTTTCCTCGATCCCCAGGGTTTCTTGCAGTAGAGCACCACCTTGTGGATCTTTTGCACCCAGCCACATTATATTGGTGTCATTTCCATTTCCATCTGTCCCATCCTGGTTGTGTATTTGTGGCTTTTTTTGTTTTAAAGCCACTCTATGTAAGAATCGAGTCTCATGTTTAAGTTCAATCACAACCTATTCATATACTGGCAGTTTAAGGTGATTTGTACAACATGTCACACCCGACATGTTGTCTCTGAAGGGATTCATGATTCTTACATACAGGACCTTTAATACTTTTCTAATGCAAAGTGTGACCGCCCTGAAACACCACACAGTACATGCGTGTGTGTGTATGGGGTGTCTGAGGGCGTCATGACGATGTCGGCGTGTCCCTGCAGGGTCTCACGGATACCAAGATCGTGGGCGGGGCCTCCCGCTTCAGCCCCATGTCGGTCGTGCGCGTCCCCCGCCAAGCAGACCTGGGCCACGCCTTCTCCCAGCACTCCCTGCACCGCAGCGTCAGCCAGCTGATCGACAGGAAGTCCCTGATGGAGGAAGGAAGCTGGGACAACCCTCTGGCGCAGGGCTCTGGCCTGGTGAGGCAGCATGCTAGCGTCTGCTTATCTCCCCTCCACCACACACACACGCAGACAATGACTAGCGTGTCCTGCCCTTGCTATGACCCCTCCGTGTGTGTGTGTGTGTGTGTGTGTGTGTGTGTGTGTGTGTGTGTGTGTGTGTGTGTGTGTGTGTGTGTGTGTGTGTGTGTGTGTGTTTCAAGATTCAAGAACTGTAAGTCTATATCGAGTAATAAAAGACTCCTGGCTAACAAATAATAACAAACCCAACCGTTAAAAAGTGATCAGTTTTTTTGCAATGTTCTTATATGTGATTACTGTCACACCAGAATATATCCCACTGTGTTCCCTCTCAGTGGTGTCCCGGGACAACACGTTTACAACACTAGCACAACATCAAGCATCACAGAACAAACCTACACACACACACA
Organism: Coryphaenoides rupestris; assembly: GCA_002895965.2. Taxonomy (NCBI): domain Eukaryota; kingdom Metazoa; phylum Chordata; class Actinopteri; order Gadiformes; family Macrouridae; genus Coryphaenoides; species Coryphaenoides rupestris. The sequence continues at coordinate 44,139 of PIJE02001456.1, forward strand.
CTCCCATACCCAGTGTCATTCTGGCGTAACAGACCATAATAGCCACCGGTCACTCCTAGTGCTAACCGCTGTTGTGTTGTGTTTTTTTCATCAGTATGTGGAGGACGACGAGTTTGTGGACGTCATCAAAGCCTTCAGCTCCACGAAGGACCACACCGTGTTCACCGACACCCACCTGTGACCCCACCTGTAGGCTCCACCCACACCCACACCCATCCAACCATCCAACCACCCATCGACCTCATACATGGATGCTCTCACAGGCTGGTGGTGTTGTAGACGGGGTTGATCACCTGGCTTTTAGCTGTCACCACGACGACTGGAGATGCCTGACACATAGGAAGCTGTTATGAGACCCTCTCTAGTTGTAGTTACGTCTGGAGCGTCTATGTGGAGCGTGTAGGACCAGACATGAGGTGACAGACACACGGAGACAGAGGCTTCCTAGGTCGGCTGCTCATCGCTTTGTGTGGGACTTCCGTGTCGACCTTCCCGACGCATCAATTATTACCTGTGCCTAGTAGACCAGCATGATGAAACAATGACTACTTTTGTATGACAATGCCAATTCTTTTTAACTTGTCTTAAGTGTGGCGATGTAGCCATAGAGAGGTGGTTGTTTTACGACAACAAAAAGGCCAATATGAGATGTTTCAGTTCACGCCTGTTCCACATATCCATCATGTTTATGTGTAACTCTTGTATAGTTTAGCTCCCTTTATTAACAACTGTTGGATAATTTAGGGAGGAATTGGTTTGACATTTTGTTGGTTGTTTGTGTTGCGCAGACGAAACCTTTTGTTTACATGTGGACGTGACCTGTGGGCCTTCAGTGTGTAGAGTAAGATGCCTTGTGGAGCGAGTGCATGGTAGGCTGATGTGTGCTTTTTGTGTCGACGTTTGTGTAAATACATGACGCTTAATTGTATTGTATTTCCTACAGTGGCAGTATTACCTTATTTATACATCGTTTGCTTTGTTATCATTAATAGTATTATTCGATGATGGAAATAGACATGACAGATGTCCGGATTGTTTTTTTTTATTGTTTTATTTCCTTCTTTTAATTCATTTGGACTTGTAGGCCCATGCTCCCTGAATCCCCACAGCCTACCTGTGAATAAACAAGCTAGGTATGGTGACAATATGACATCTGGTTGCGTTTTCATTCACTATTTCATACAGATAATTATCTCTTGCTAATATGTCCTCATGGACCGCGGTGTCATGTCACACCTCATAGTGAAGGCCAGCTTTAGCTTCCATCTGATGAATGACTGAACGGTGGTGAAGAACGAGGCAGACACTTGTTGAGAGTTTAACGTTGTTTTACTCCACTAGACACAGGAGAGGTCACTATGCAGAGGCAACACACACACACACACACACACACACACACACACACACACACACACACACACACACACACACACACACACACACACACACACACACACACACACACACACACACACACACACACACACACACACACACACACACACACACAGCAGTGTAAATAAGTCTTGGTGATGACAAGTACGTCACATGACAGCGTTTACAAGATGCGTTGCAACCCGTTGTAAACACTCGGGACACCTTCACCTCCAGATCATCACACTCTTAAACAACCGTCGGCCGGTGTGTTGATCACTTGTGGGTGCTAACTAACCGGCAGCCGCACGGCCACGCCCTCGCACCACAAGGACACGGGAAGATACAGCAACACACACACACACACACACACCAAGGTGACCGCTGAAACATTCACGGCTCATGTCAGCCACAGAGGCAGCGAGGGGCAAGCCGAGAGCTACTGGAGTGATTGTGTAGGAGGCTGGGGTGTGACAGTCACACACACACACAAATACAAAGCTTTAGTATGGCCATCAATCACATTGTGATGGACGCTGTCTGATTGCAGTGTCTCATTGGAGAAGGTTAATCAGATGAACATAGATGGACACACACACACATACACACTTTGGCGAATTATGCAAGCATTTAAAGGGGCATGTGAAGACAATGACATCCTATTGAGCAATAGATCGGTCATCATCTTGTGGATTATTACCATCAACCCAACCATATCCATGTCCAAAAACAATCCTAACGGAACTTCAAATGCTCATTCACCGTGTTAACGTCTGCTGCCAAACTGGACCAAAAAGCATGGCTTCATAAATATAGCCATTGAGCAAGCCTCTATCTCAATTAATTAAATACGTGAAAAAAATATTTTAGATGATATGAATCTGTACGCGTTTTAAATGTTTTGGATGTCCAAAAAAAATAAGTAAATGTGAATATAATAGTTAAGTCTTCTAGTATAATGTGATCCCTTTAGCTGCGTCCAAGGCCCCTCGGTGCGGGGAGCTTGACGAGTCAATGTCAACAAAATTCAGTTGAATAAACACGTGACAAAACATACAGGTAGCATCATGACAAGGTCACTGTGCATTCCTTTGCGTTGGCTAGCGTCTGGCTGGGGGGGGGGATACAGTGTAAACATAGCCAGAGAACATAGACGGACCGACGGTGAGGCCCACCGCCTCACACACTTCATATCATTCTCACGGAGATACAGGAGATAAGGTTAATGACGCCGTCTTCATAATGTGAGTGCAATGCATTTTAGGTCCATTAGCATGAGCATATAAATATAGGCTAAATGTGATTCTACGCAAAAGGGTTATAGACAACAGATATTAACCACACGTCAAATGTATACAAACTAGGGGATCACATTTTCATACGGAGCTTTACATGTTTGTACAGTTCATGTCCAGAAACCAGTATTGATAAGTGATGCTCTAACATCTCCTTCATATGTTTCAGTTGGTGAGCAAACTATGAACTATGATAGCGAGACACCAACCCCACTTGACTTAGACCGCCATGCAAATGTTTGAAGCCCGTCGTACTCGCTGCACTTATTGCTCAAAACATCCTTGTCAGGGAAGAAAACAGCATTTGTACCTCCATAAATAACTAACGTAGAGAATCGCTCAGGCGTCCGCCAGACTGAACAAAGCAGAAAATAGCTTAGAATAAAACGACAATATGGAGATCAATGCGGCCGCCATTTTGTTCCATTTCCACCTGTCCAATCAGACGGACGATCAGAGAGACAGACGTGAGTCGTGAGGGATGCTCCTTGAATTGACTCCCATATTAAATATGAACCACCGACTGATCCAATAACAGAAAGGGGTTTGCGGGGATGAGATGACGAACATGGATTCTGGAGTTATATCGTCACGGTAATATTGCTATATCCTCTCAAAGGTTTGATAAATTAGCAACTAGTCCAGTCAACGTCCAAAGGACTACTGATCCACCAACATCTAGGACCTCTCCAACTCAATGGGTTTCTGCTCAGTGCTACACAGCGGTCCAGTATAACGGCCTGCCATGCCTCCAGTCTACAACAAGCCTACATGCAGGACAGAGCGTCACGGCAGGTATTTTCAAGCGAGGGAAATAAGGCACTATGATCATTTAAACCTCTAATGCATTATTAAAAAGACCGGCACAAAAATGATTCTTCCCAAAAGAGTTGCTAAAGTGATGTAGTGTAGCCACTAGAACTAAAGGTGAGTATCGTAGTGTGAAGTCAAGTGTACTTTCTTTTTTAAAGCAGAGATATAGTGAAAATGAATGACCTCAAGACGGCAACAACAGGTATACAACACAGCGATTCAATTAATGTTATATATATATATATATATGCGTTTTCATAACTTAAACAAGGCCACAATAGAAATCAAGAAATCCAAAAATCTAATCTGCAACCCCCCTCCCATTTACAGCACTATAAAAATAGTTTTTGATCAATTCCTCAAGTAATAGAATCTGATGTTTGGTGTTGTCCTGGGACTAAAACACAGCTCAAAGCAAGCTACTGGGGAACACGAGTCAGAGTCTCAACGCAGCTTTACACTTCATTAACAAAGAACTTGAACAGCGTTGTTGTACCACAGTCCAAAGATGGAGTCTGGTATCAATGAGACTTCAGCTGGGGAAAGTACCGGTTTGTGGTGAGAAATACCAATAAGGCAGTTGAAGTTTAACCTTTACTTTGTTGCCATGACTCTAAGCTCCAACTATGCATCGTTGTAAAGGAGCTGTCAATCATAGCAGGGTTCTCTCAGCGGCCTGAACATGAGCATGAGGGTTGAAATAAACCTTCTTAGGACCTGACACTGGCTCTTAAACCACCGGCTTTCCGCTGTTGCGTCCACATAAATCACGGCTGTATCGGATTGTCATTCCCAAACAAAAGGAACCAGGACTTAACGTAGCTGTTGAAACACGACGGTGTGTTTCAACAGCTACGTTAAGTCCTGGTTCCTTTTTCCTTAGTTGAGCAGTTACTGAACTAACTGCTCAACTAACAAGCTCATTTGTATGGAACTGCTTCACAACCATCTTTTAGTGACAAACATGGAGGAGAGTGGGAACTCTTGCGGTCATCTTTGGGAAAGGCTAGACATGCTGTCTGTCAGGTAATACAGTATATACACACACACACACACACACACACACACACACTGTGTCCAAGGCCTTGGACACATCCACTAAAACAGAGAACTACTGACATCAAAACAGCAGGCCGTATTTCTTGCAGGAAACTAAGACGATAACTCTCAACCAAGAAAAAGCAAATGCCCAATCTGATCCTTGGCCTGCCAGGTAAAAGCCACTGTTCATGTTCCAGTTAGACACAGGGACATTAAAGAAGGGTTCACTATGAGGGATATGTGGAGAGATCAGCAACACAGCTCCCCGGTAGCATAAGGTAACAACAGATGCCCCGTGTTTAGAAAGATGGACGTGGACGTCTTTCTTTCTTCACTTAATTCCAAGCTGCCAATCATAGGATGTAAACGGCTTCTTTCCTTATTCTAATCCTTCAGCAGAGGACCCAGACTGAGGAAAAGACTTCAGGCATATGGTCATTAGAAGGGCAGCGTTTCTGGCCTTCTTGTGACGTCCCAGTTCCCCTCTACAGATCACACCCAGTCCCTCCTGAGTGAATTGGATACAAGCTCAAGTACAGATGCTGCACATTGAAGCCACACCATCCTTTCAGGGCATAACAGATTGGTCTTCCTGAACAACTGACATGTAATGCGTTAGAAAGCAATAATGTAGCCCACGTATCATTTGGTTAAGAGATGTTCCTGTATGCCCTCTAAAGTCACGAGAGCCTCCCCCTGTCAAACACCCCTCAGCAGCTGGGAGGAGCCCTGTTGTCTCCTTGGTTTCACACGAGTCCCCTCGGTAACGCTATGGTCCGTCCACTCTGAGACGCAGGCAGGAGAGGGACAGGGAGGCCGCTAGAGGCTGCTGTCCTGAGCGGAGGACTCGGAGGACAGTTTCTTGTGGCGGGGGGAGGTGGCAGAGGCCAGCCTGGTGGGCGAGGGGGAGGCGGTGGCCGAGGAGTCACTGCCCCCGCCGTCAGAGCCGGCGGTGGAGGAGGACACGGAGGAGAGGTGGGGGATGGCGGGCGCCCTCTTCCTGCTCAGGAACAACCCTCCCTCCAGCATCCCTTTCTTCCTCCCGCCTCCCTCCGCCTTCCCACCCTCCCCCGAGCCCTCGCCGTCCTCCGGGGGAGGGGGCAGAACCTTGCGGCGAACGTCGCCCCCGGTGACGGGGCTGTCGGGAGGTTGCCACGGGGATTCTGGGGCACCTTCCGCTGGTGTTGCAGGAGGAGCGGCGACGGCGGCGGCGGTGTCGTTGATCGCGCAGCTGGAGCTAGCGGCGGAGCGGCCTCCCCAGAACTCCAGCGCCGAGGCCCTGCGGTCGCCGTCCTCTGGCCCAAAGTCACAGAGTGAGCGGCGGGCGTCCGGGGCCTGGCTGGGGCCCGGGCTGGAGGCCGCCCCCACTGGGCTCTCCAGAAGGCCTCGACTCAGAGAGAAGTTCTGGAAGTCTCTGCGGGACAAGGTAAGACAAGGTAAGCCTGCTCAATGGACCCACAGAAAGGCATTCAGATAAGACGCAGTGATGTATGAATGTATTTACCGGTAGCTGTTGAAGGACTCTGTGCGCCGGGCTCTGGCCAGCAGGGGGCTCTCTCTGTAGGGCCTCACGGCTCCGTAGGTGGCCTGGGACTCTGGCAAGGCCTGCTGAGCCTGCAGCTGGAGACTGGTATCCATGGAGAAAATCGTTAGAAATTGACACTGTAAGGATTACTTATGTCAAGTACCATTGCAATAACCATCAGTGTTTGGATTATAATTGATTTGATGCAGTTACTCATTTTATTCAGATTGCTAACTAACCTTGAGCAGGACTCTCGAAGGCGCGTGTGATGCAGCACCGAGGGGGCGGGGCTAATGTTGGGCGTGGCACAGCGGGAGGTGCTCAGGTCACACTGATCCAATAGCTGCAGCAGCTCTTCCTCTGAAGGCCCGCCCACATCTTTTAAAAGGACAAATGAGCTTTGAATCCTATGCACACAACCCCCAGAAGAGCTCCACGGCAACCATCACATGTCAGTGTATAAATAGGTAATGGCACTAGTTTCACCAAAAATATTAACTCATGTATCCAGGGCAGAAGCAGCACACTGGGGACGGCAGTAGCAGTAACCAGAAGGTTGTCTGCCAACTGGAAGGTCGCTGGTTCGATCCCCGGGCTGCGCCTCGCCAAGTGTCTGAGGTGTCCCTGAGCAAGACATCACCTAACCCTCACTGCTCCTGACGTGTTGGTTGTTACCTTGCATGGTTGACACCGCCGTCGGTGTATGAATGGGTGAACGTGAGGCAATACTATAAAACGCTTTGGATAAATGCAATCCATTTACCATTTACACTGCCCTTGCTCTTGGTGCCCCTCGTCTCTCCCCCAACACACACTCACCATCTTTCTTGCCCTCCTCTCCCTTGTTAGCGGTGTCCATGGCCGTGGTCAGGTCCCACATCTGGATGCTTCCGTTGCCGTGGCCGGTGAACAGGTAGCGGCGGGGTCGCGACCCCATCCGGCTGGAGCCCTCACACTCCCGGACCATGAAGGAGGAGATGGTGGTCCCGTCCACGGACTGCACCTCACAGATCCTGGGGCAAGCAAACACAAACACCTTAGTAAACACATTAGTAAATTACTACTAGACCATTAGTAAACTGTAAATGTATTAGTTATGTGTATTACTGCATTAACTAATGTTAATTAATACACCATTTTGTAAAGTGTTGTGTAATGTGCAGCCGTTACTGCAGTGATCAAGAGCCAGGGCAACATGAAGGCTCGTCAGAGACAGACAGACGGGCAGACAGAGCGAGAGAGAGAGACAGGGTACCTCTTCCCAGTGGAGGAGAGTCTGACGAAGAGCTTGTTGGTGATGGGAATGACCTTCTGGATGAACACCTGCTGGTCATCCCTCTCTCCAAAAGGCCCTGCAAGCACAGCAACACCAGCGCTCACCACCACCATGTCCACCAACAACAACAAACTTCAGGTATCATTCCTTTGAAATTAAAGATTAAATCTTGTATTATCTTATAACGTAGCTGTTAGGGATCTGCCTCAGTAGTGTGCTCATGACAGAAAAAAAAAACACCCGTGTAACAGTCAAGACACATAATAAGATAAATAACACAGAACCGCATTGGACATTAGAAACATGAATAGATGCACGATATTAACAGTGCAAGATGAAAGTCCAGTAGTTGGATGGCTCTGCAGTAAGTGCTGTTGATCACCAAGTCCTCCCCTGGGCTCTCTACTCTCTCCCCAGAGTGTATACTGCACACACTGTAGCCCCGTAGTGGGCTGCAGGCTCATGTTCAGGCTAACCAGTTGGATTGATCTCAGGCTGTGGGAAAAGACACTGCTGTTCATTGGAAAAGATAATGGCCTTTGCTGTGGTGGAAATGAGAGCCAGAGTCATTGAAAACCCTTTTTAAAAGACTCATTTAAAACCCTTCCGTGTGATGTCAGAGTTCCCCTCTAGTTAGTTTCTAGATTTGAAGGTGAGAATTGTTATTGATTAGATAGTATGCAGTAGACTTATCCAGAGCAGCTGATTGTATGAGCCACACTCACACAGAGCCTCCCTACCGATGTGGTTCCCCGAGCTGTAGCTGCCGTGGCTCTCCGTCTCCTCCAGGGAGAGGATCTTGAAGGAGGCCAGGGGGGTGGAGCCCGGCTGGGTGGAGATCATCCCTCTGAAGCGCGTCACCGTCCACGTCCGCACGTGGTTGTTGTCGGCGCACACTGAGGACCCGACGACAAGACGTTTGTGATGTTGACGGGTTAGTCAAACTTGTCACCACAGGCAACAGCTTAATTTGTTTTACCGTTGCGTCGCACCACACCTGCAGTGTTGGCTGCACGGTTCTGGAGTCAACGCAACAACACATGTGCAGTGCTCTGGTTCCAACTGTAACTGCACATTTAGCTATCACATGTAGTCCCTGTTTTTAAGGTTAAAAAGTAGTGGCCACTAATGAAAATTGTTGTGAATTGCAACCATTACCGTCGAGCCCTTATCTATGACACAAAAAAATATTTCCACCTCAGTGGCACCTTTCTGGAGCCCCCGGCCGTCCTCCCCGTGAGCCTACCTGACACCAGGTGCTTCTCAGACAGCATGATCTTGGTCACGGGGCTCCTGTGCACGGTGAAGGTCTGAAAGAGCTGGGGTCCGGAGCCCACCGTCTCCGGGTGCTGCACGATGACGCGGACCGCCCCACTGCTGGTGCCGTAGGCAATCTCGATCCAGTTCCCGCTCACGCCTGCTTGCGCCGAGGGTGGATCGGAGAGGTTAGATGAAAAGACTCACATGGCCGTACGGTAATGGTGTGCCCTGTCCTACAGGTGGCTGCAGTAGGATTAAACAGTGTTTGGTTTAGTGCTAGTTTTCATCTTACCATATTGAATTCTGGTCACTGCCATTCCATGTTGAAAGTGGATGGAAAAACAATCACGGATGGCAAATTAATATTACTGGCTAGGAGGACATTGGCTCAAATGACTTAATTACTCTACGGGTTCACAAGACAGATCAGATTTGTGCAGTGATGCCAATAGAAAGAAAATAAGAACGGTATTATATCAGTATCATAACAGTCTTATATTGCATTATACAGAATTATCATTTATTTAGAACAGTGCTCAATAAATCAAGATGAAAACTACTAAGCCATAGACTGTTCACACCACAAACAAGTTAAAATGACACCAGTTTTATTAGGTTTACTTCAACTTCTAACAAGTGAATGAATATGGTGACAAATTCAAATATTTGACATACACATTTGGATGGGTCATACAATGCATTTCCTAACTGTGTGTGTGTGTGTGTGTGTGTGTGTGTGTGTGTGTCCGTGCGTGTGTACTGACTGGTTTTGGGCGTGAGGTAGACGGACAGCGCGGTGATGGCGTCGTTGGACGGGTCGTGGTACAGCTCCGTCACCAGCAGATCGTTGTCTTTCATCCTCAGTGGGAACTTCTGCATGTCTGAGCAGAGAAAAAAAAAAAGACAAACCAATGACAAACTACAAAACAATACTGAACACTCCGGCATTCACGATGGCAAGCTGACGTGTGCTGGGTGAATGTGAGTGTACCTCTGCGGCAGATGAAGAGGTGTGCGTGTGATGCGGGTGATTGCAGGTGAGTGTGTACCTATGTAGTAGATGGATCCATTGTTGCAGCCCAACAGCAGGAAGGAGCCTGCAGTGTCACAACTGGTGATGGGAACCACATCCTGAACCTGAGCCAGCGACAGACAGACATTTTTAAAGAAACAAACACAATGCATTTCAGAGTAACACACGATTTATTCTCCCCATCAAAGAACCAAAAAGAACATGAACTAGAATAAGAAGACAGGTTTACCTGCCAGTGTTGTGTCACCGCGTTCCAGACGCCCACCTTCCCAGTGTGGCTGGTGGCCACCAACTGGTTCCCAATGAAGAAGAGACTGTCTACTGGGACTCCCAGACTGAAAACCCCTGCACAGTGACACATGGGAACGAGCGACTTCAGTAAGTAAAGTTAAAATCACTTCCTGACAGACACGCACAGTGGCTACAAGAGGGTGTTCTTGATCTGGACGTTGGCAAAACAGCAAGAAGACAACACCATGCAAGAAGGAATCTATGGGACAGCTGAAACGACCAGGGCCAGACACGCATTAATCCACCACCAAAGACTAGACTCATCAACAGGACATGAGGTTGAGCGCAAGGGAAATAGAAAACTAAAACTGTAATAAGAAATGAAAATATTTTAGGTTGTTTTGTACTATACACTCTTGATTCTGTTCTCATATACAGCACTATAGAAGTAGGAGATGATGTATTGACACATCTTGACACAAAATGTGGGTATTACAAGGTCATTCATCATATCTCCTTTGTCGCCACACAGTCATCTGCACAAGATTCAGTTTATGGCAGTTCATATTTCTATAGTTACAGTTACAGACCCAGTTACAGACACAGACGCCGTGAGACATACTTCCTGGTTGTCTTAAGGCCGCCACACACCGGGCCGAAAATCGGGCGTCGGAGAGTCTTGAGAGGTCGGTGACATGAGTCTCTTTGGTGTGTTCGGTGAGGTCGGCCGTCGTTAATGTCGTCAGCATTCTTTTCAGCCGATTCAACATGACAGATCGGCCACTACCAGTCGTTCAGTCTGACCAATCTGATTGGTGGAGGGCTATCCCTTGACTAGCGAATCAGTGAAGCCCGGAAGTGAGGATGGTAAACATACCAGATAAACAGTGAAAAAGCAGACATGTCAACACAATAGATTAACTACAATCCTTCTTGACTACTCACTCTCTGCTGACAACAATGACTGATGACAGCGTGCTGTGTGTTTTGGTCTAGAGAGAGGTCCTGGTATTTCCGGTTTTCTTTTTTTTTTTGGACCACAATACAGATTAGCGCCGCCTGCTGTTTTGGAGACATTACATCTCGTCGTCTAAGTGTGTCCCTCACACTTTTTTGACCGAGTCGGGGAGATTAATCACCAGACTCCATTTTCTGGCAACGATCGGGCAGTCTACAGGCGAGGCAAGCGCCTCTAGTAAATGACCACCTCTACAAACTAATTTGTACGACAACAATGTGTGACATAAAATATACACTACTATTATACTAATACACCGTAATTAATATAATACATCTATGAAATGAAAACAGTGGCCTGTCTCAGGATACTGAGAGCCCTGTTGTCTAATTACACACGTGAAATACATGTGATGAATGGTGCATTCCTGTGTATAGAACCAACCAACCTATAGACATACCAACGGAGACCACACCTACGTGCGTGTGTGTGTGTGTGAACCCGGCCTGTTGTCATTTGTGCACACCAATGTCCTTAAAGTGGGCTACACAATGTCTGTGCAGCAATTGCAGTAAAGCGCCCCCCTCAGATCAGATCAGGAAGATGAGGAGGAAGCAAGCGGTAGAAAAGGAGAAGAGATAAAGAGGAGGAGGAAATGAGGGAAACAAATTGAAGAGGTGGAGGAAGAAAGAAACAAAAAGATAAAGACCGAAGAAGGATATCTTTCAAGGAAAATATCCGAAGAAGGAGAAAATTGAGAATGAGGAAACAGGAATGCAATGGAAGGAGGAACAGAAAAGAATGAGAAACGGAGTGAGAGGAGAAGAGGAGGGAGGGTAGATAGTGCACCCTAGTGGCCACCAACAGTACTGCCATCACAATAGTGAGTTCCATGGCCAGTATACAACCAGCATCAATGCATGACATTTTACTAAAAGTACCAGCACCACCCACACTCCCGTCAGTGTACCACCTTGAGGACCACCGTCATGCTATAACAAAGTATGTATTTAATACACTTTGATTTATATTGATGTGCTATTTTTTCCAAAATCACTAGTCACATAGTATTTGACCTGTTGATATATGGAGACATACTCAACCTACTATGTGATCTAATGGCCTCTCTACCCCCATAGGTGTCACCAGCACCACCAGTAGAGTACAGCATGGACCAGGGCCAATACTCTGAGCTATGACCAACGACCAACAACACATTCAGCCATCAACCGCTGTAACACCTCTGCACAACTGCAGTGCACTGGATTGAAATAAAGCATTATTTCAGGAATATTTTGGTTGGTTTTGGTTTTTCTAGTTGTATTAGTAAGTGGCATACCTCAAATGCACCACATAAGGGTCTATAGCTTTATACTGGAACATTTTTAAAATGCTCTGTGCTAATTTGATGATTTAATTTGATGCTTGCTGTTGTCTTGTGTGTGATTTCTCATCGAGTCACACTCGGTTAGACACAGTAGCAAACAGACTGGATCAAGTGAAAGAAAAGTTGTATTTCTCAGTAGGGAATGGATCCTTTCCATAATAGTTATACTTGCCATAGTTGTTAGGGTTACACTTATAACAATCTGAGCCGTCAGTGACAAAAACAAGCACATTTAGAAGATGTAAATTGATGGGGCGCTATTGCTTGTGTCTAACAGCTGAAGCTGTCTCACTTGGACCAATTTCAAAAATTGTAGTCTGCATTTGTCACATTTGTCACCAAAATGATGGGAAAATACGTTTGTGGGAGTGGCCCATGCCACACAGCACTGAAGTGGCTTTACTGGTTTGTAGAAAGAGCAGATGGTACAAAGCTAGCCTGTTAGCTCTCCCTCAGTGTGTGTGGTTATTGCTGGTTTAACCTGTGGGGCTTCAGCACAGGTGTGCAGCCTCACCCAGTCATAAGGTCTAATCAGCCTGACTGGGGCCAGGTGAGGCTGCTTAAACCAGCCACACACACTCCCCAGTCTGCAATAAGCAGCCACAGAGAGCCTAATTTTTTTTAAATGATGCATGGTAGTCAATGGAGAGAGAAAAATAAGCATTTTTTTAAAATCTTGTTTGAGTTGTGCTATCAATTACACATGATGTTTGTTCATTTAAAAGATAATTTGTCAAGAAACACTTGACGAATGGGGCAACTTGGCCCAGTCGTTCTCCACTTGAGATACGGAGCGTGAGCGTATTGGCATTCGCCAATAATTATGATTAATATGCCTGTGTAAGCCTTATTCATTGATTTAAGTCTATTGGAATGTGCTGTAGGCAAGACCTTTAGCCTACTGAGGGTAAATTATTTGAGTGGAAATGGCATGTCATCCATCAGGCAGATGAAATGTAAGAATATCCATTTCTATTGGACTGTGCTGCATGACTGGCTTTTAGACCACTCCCACACAACTTCTGACCAATCAGGGAATCTCTTCTCTGATTTGTTCGGGGGAATCCAGCTTGCCTGTCAATCACATATAGCTAAACTCCAGGGGTGTGAAACCTGGTTTGATTTGGTTAATATAATGCACATGTTTGACTGAGAGTCGACTCAGGATGATTCGACTATTCAGATTTCAGGGTACAGTCCTACACGACTGCTTGACTCTTTCAAAATAATATGTGTGAAATAATATGCCGGCATTTCTGGCTTCCCAGTATCAGGATGTGTATTGAACCCACAGCAATTCAGACCAGCCAACGTTATGTAACCCATACCACAGTGTACTACATTACCTATCTCATTGCCGCTGCCACCATCTTGGATGCTCCAGAGAATGATGCTACTTTCTGAGGCGGCCGCCACCATCTTGTCCTTGTCGCCATGGGGACCCCCCACCACCTTGGCGTTGAGTGCGATGCGTTCAATGCTCGAGTCGAGGTAGGGTGATGAGAAGACCTGCTGCCACCCAGAGGACTCCTTTATCCTGTTGTTTGGCACACACACAGGTTAGAAGTCTATTTAGTTCACCGACAAACCCCTTCATTATTAGGTGGGAGTAAACGGCATTTCACATCAAAACAGAGCCTGTGTTACCTGTAGCAGATGACATAGTGTGCATAGGCCGCTACAATCCAGTTGTGGTGTCCTGCTATTATGAGCACCTTCCTGGGGTCGATCACGGGCCCTGAGCATCGGCAAATACAAAGAGACAATGTCAAAACATATTCTTCTATTATTGTTTTAAATTAAGCCTTTATTTTACCAAAGAAAACTAAAGACTCAGGCCATGGATTCATCTACTTATCATTCCTCTGAGATCTCATGTCTTCTATATAATGCAAATAAAAGTGTTCTTTCTTTGAGCTGATTTGTCACAGTCAATAGGCTCACGTTACACTCAGAGAGCTCCAAACTGTCAGAGCACATCAGCTTCAGCATTAACGCATCACACACACATGCACATACACACTCCCCCCGTGGTCCGTCCACAGGCAAAAGGCCTCAGCGTCTTGGTATGAGGATAATCACTTGTATTCCACATACCAACGTAGACAAGCCTGAGTTTGCGCCTTGAATGCTCTGTCGCCACTGGCGATGATCCTATATGAATATCCGGTTGTTTAACCTTACTTTTAAACTTCACAATCTTTTTGACATAAGTGAGATGCGATCGCTACCTCAAGGTCCCACCCTTGACAACTATGCTAAACTGGACTCGTTTTGCTGTGCTCTATACAGTAGCTGCACTCAGGGAGCCATGCTAAGCTGTTGCCCTGCGCGGCTCACAACGTGATTCGTTCTGAAGACGCTCCATACACCCAGACGCCCCGGTGCACTGACCCAGCCGCTGTACTTCACCTTCGGGCCGAGGCGGGCCGGGGAGCGAGGGGTGCGTGGAGGGGCAGGTGCGGCTGAACCCCCCCTCTGCCCCGGTGGGGGCGGGTCGATCCTCAGGACTGGGGCCCGGCGCGGAAGAGGCCGAGCTGGACTTACGGGCTGGGACGACTGGGAAACAAGTCACACAGTATGACTCTGCTCTTTTAATAGTTTGTCGAATGGTAATAACATTTTTAATAAATGTGGATTCCAATCTAGTTTTCCATATTAAACAAATAATTAGTTTTCACGACTTTCTTCCTGGTACTAAGCTTGTTGCCTGGAAACACTGAGGAAGCATTCCATTGATAAATAATAAATGTCATGTATAATTTATTCATGCACATTATTGCTACAGGTGTCTGACGAGGACTCTGGATGGCCCTTCTTCCCGTTTGGCCGATGCTATTGGTTCAGTACCTGGAGGCGGGAGGTAGCCATGAAAGAGAACGCTACCACATGACGAGCGGTCCAGTTCCTCACATAGCAGTAGACGACGGACTACACACACACACACACACACACACACACACACACACACACACACACACACACACACACACACACACACACACACACACACACACACACACACACACACACACACACACACACACACACACACAATATTATACATTCACATTGGCTACATTAGAATAGCATAACAAACACATCTTATGTCATTTTCAAATAACCATTGGCTCATGAAAGAAAAGTACACAATAGTATCGGTATATTTTCAGCAGTTGAACAAAGAATGGTTAAACAAAGAGAATTTACAAAGCCAACAGCTTTGACACGCTTACCTAGAGGCGTGATTCCATAGAACTCAGCTTCATGACGCAGAACACTGATGTTAACCCCTCTGCCAAGAGAAAACAAAGCTTCGAATTTATCCACGTTGGAGTTTCAAAAACATTTAAATATTTACAATTTCTAAGAAAGGAATGTAAAGTATTAGTGCAGTAATGAGAAGAGATATTTTACTATTTTATAAATTGTATTCTGATACCAATGGTAAAAAAAAGTTTTCCTGACAACATTTTAGAAAATGATGCTTTTTTTGTCATTGTCAACACATTGAAGCAGGTATGTGCTCAGTTGTTTGCCCATTATCCATCCACTAGCTGCGTTATACCAACGTGGTCAAGGCTTCTTACCGCAAGTCTAACTCTTTGGTTCTGAGAAAATTCAAGATGGGTGCAAAAGCCGTGGGATCCCGGTCAATGAAGATCTGGAACACAAGGAGCATTCACACAGTGAGACAACGCTTCACTTCAGCTCATCTCGTTAAAGACGGGAAACTGACTGACACACACACGTACACACACGTGCACGCACACACACACACGCACACAAATGTTCAAAGGGTTCAAATGTAACGCTTGGATGTTGCTGACGAGCGACACAAGACAACTGCTAATGAGAACACAGTTCCCGGATATAATCTGTGAGGTGAGCAGAGCCAGCGTGACCCTGGAGCTGCAGACACAGGCTGCAGAAGGAGCAACGGTAGCTATACTTACAGCTCCAGTTTCATCCCGGAGGGTGGATATCCTCCCACTCAGCAAACTGGATGGATGGATGCACACACACACACACACACACACACACACACACACACACACA
Organism: Coryphaenoides rupestris; assembly: GCA_002895965.2. Taxonomy (NCBI): domain Eukaryota; kingdom Metazoa; phylum Chordata; class Actinopteri; order Gadiformes; family Macrouridae; genus Coryphaenoides; species Coryphaenoides rupestris. The sequence continues at coordinate 60,391 of PIJE02001456.1, forward strand.
CACACACACACACACACTATTCATTATAAATCTTATTTTATTATATTATCATACTTTGCAAGTGTAACTTTGTGCTGACGAGTAAGCATGTTCATTACTACACATCTACGATTGCTTTGAGAATGATGTGAGCCTCGTGTGTATAAAGTAACGCTTGGATGCCGAGAACAAAAAATACAAAAGACTTGAAGACAGCTGGGCCGACAGACAGACAGACAGACAGCCATTCTACATCAGTCAGCTGTTGTGTGATACTGAGCTGGGCACAGTGTCTGTGTTAGCCTTAGTCATGATCATGATATTACTGCCCTGTCCACTCTTTCACCTCCAACTGTAGTTTATTTGCATGTGCATTGTGCATACATAACAGAGGTTAGATGTGGTTATTCTTAATGGTAACAATTCAATTCAATTTAACTTAATTAAAAGATGTATGGCATAATCACTGACATGGTTAGGGGTATATATATATATGCTCTCTTATGGCATACAATTTAGGCACTTCAATGACATCTTGGAACAAACCTGGAGAAAAAGGAGTCTGGGATCCACATCAACGTCTGTCTGGATGTGCTGAACCTGTAACCCAAACATCAAAAACACCATTTAAGTCAGAATGTTGTGTTATGGTTGATGAGCTGTAGCCTAGTACTGCTACTAGTTGCTGAATGTTGTTGTCACCTCACCAGCCCCTTCAGTGTGTGTGTGTGTGTGTGAGTGTGAGTGTGATGTATGTAACAGTCATGATAAATTGACCTGCACCAGTGATAACCAAACACAAAACACAACACGCCGTCACGTCCCACCGACGACGGCGTGTTCAATCATCGCGATATGTCGTGACGACCGCTCACCTACATCATCATCATCATCATCATCACGACATATCGCGATGTCCCAGCCGCGTCTCGCACACGTCCGCCAACCCACCTTGTGCCGCCGACGTTCAACTGGATGATTTCCCCCATTCCCGACGCCGCCAAGCTGCTCACATTTGAGGCCATGTTTTGTGTGTGTTATCCAGTCGAGTCGTGAATTGCGCTGTGATAATAAAACGGCAGCTGTCCCCCGCGACGTCCCCAGCCTCACGACATCCCTCGTCCCGTTTTCCATCAAATATCCGTTACGTGCGACTGGCGGGCGAAGGACGGAGGCGCTGTGAACAAACCAGCTACCGAGTTTCCCCCAAATACAACACAAATATTGTGTTATTTCCCGAACATTTTAGCGTATATCATGAATTACATCTTGCGCATGATTTGGGCAACGCAACCAACAACCAAACAAACAAACAGCTGCAGCCGCCTCTCCCCACCGCACGTCATTTAACGTGTGGCTCAACATTGGGTGCGCTCGATGTGTTCCCATTCTGCTCCTTCCGTCGAGCGCCCGGCGCAGACAGTACGCATCAAATACGTTAAACACCGAAACGGGCTGGCCTTTGATTAAAAACACACGCACACGCGTAGTAGTAGTAAATAAAACACTCGTACCCCTATTCGGTCCATACATTTTTTTTTGGAATATCGCGCATATATTTCTCGCTGCTGCTGCTGCCGCAAACGTTTCTTATTTTCCCAAATTAAAATCCAGCATCTCTTCTCGTTTTTTTGGTGCTAGTGTGCGTAAAGCTTGCGCAGTACGCGGTGCTCCAAGTGCGGGTCCCTCCCCTCCCCTCCCGCTGTTCAGTCAGAAAGCTCTTCTAGTCTCACTAGTATTACTACTATGCTCTAACCCCGTGGACTGCTAGTAAGTCTTTGTGCTCTAGCTGGCTCACGGTGTCAAACTTTTCCCTCAGTTAGTAACTCGTGGCGTTGTATAATATGTGTGGCTCATTCATGTGTTGATGTGTGGATGATTATTTGCACATTATTTATTGTATAATGTGTGGCTGTTAGCTTGCTAGCGGGGAAAGTTAGCGCCAGCCGAGTTGTAAAGGGAAGGGAGGTTATAGTACAAACATATGGTCCGTTTTGAAACACGTCCCTGACGTCTGCCACGCGGGTACACACATACGCGCAGTCACGACACGCTACTGGGCTAACTCACAATGCTGAACGGTGGCCAGATTGAAGTCAACATCTTTCATTTGTTCTCAGCTTTGTCTGTCGTGTGAACACATCGCGTCGGTCGCGGCGTGGTTATTTCCCTGCGCTTTGTTTTAAGTCAACAAATGCATCATGCGGTGAGAGTGTGATTGTCATGTTCTTTCACAGTTCTTCAGCCCCGGGCTGTTGAAAGCAAGAGCGGCGGCGTCGTGGGTGTGACCCCCCTCCGCTGCAAAGCCCGTGGTATTATCACTGCGAGAAGGAGGCCACCTAGTGCCTTGTGCAGCCCGGGGAGGAAGAGGAGGAGGAGGAGGAGATCAACACCACCACCGCCACCAGCCACCGCCACCCGACCAACAGGTTGTTTCACAATGTCTGAGGGAGAGGGGGCGAAACCCAGCGCGACTGCAGGCGGACACAAGGCGGACACCACACTCAGTTCACAGCAGGGGCCGGGCGGGACGTCCCTGTCTCCACCGGTGTCCTGCACCACCACCATGGCACCCCCACCCCCCGCCACCACGGCCACGGAGGACGAGGACGAGAGCGAAGACGAGTCGGAGATCCTGGAGGAGAGCCCCTGTGGCCGCTGGCAGAAACGCAGAGAGGAGGTGAGAGAGGAGGCGACGTAGACACACGATACACGGGGATCGACACGAAAAAGGCAATCTGCTGTATAACGCACTAGACTTCTGCTTCTATTAACTGGAATTGACAGCCTGGATGGATACAGTCTGGGTGTCATTTTTTGACTAAAGAAGTGATTTTCTTTTTAACTGTAATGCCTATTACCTTCGCCAGTCTAGTCGTTTTATGGCCTGCTTTGAATTCCTCAAAACAGAATGAGAATGACAAGCCTGGAAAACAAAGTGTGAGGAAATCAAAGTGAGGAAATCATGGAGGTCAAAACATTAGGGAATAATTGTGTCAGATTGTCCAGGCGTTTTTAAGCTGTTTGGAGAACCCTTACATCTTTAAATGGGGATGGGACTCAAGCTTTGAGAGAAACAACCTAATCCTAGTGCATGTGAACCTAATTTATACATTGTGACATTACCCATGTATTACCCTTGTATAAGTGTTGGTGTGACATGATATGATATATAACATAGCAGGGATACTTTTATATAAAAAAATGAGTTGAACAGTCATGCATCCAGCACAAAATAGGCCTGTACACATAACATAAAAATGAACTCTAAAAGCAAACTCTATAAAGCAAACTCTAATGTTGACATATAGGTGAGGGGGGGAAAAAATACTCTTATTTTGATATTTGCAATGCAGTGTGCCATTGACATAAGCATTTCACCTCCCCTGCTGTGACCTAGGTGAATCAGCGCAACGTTCCAGGAATAGATGCTGCCTACTTGGCGATGGACACCGAGGAGGGAGTGGAGGTGGTGTGGAACGAAGTCATGTTCTCAGAGAGGAAGAACTTCAAACTGCAGGAGGTACGAGCCGAAGGGTTTACAGCAAGCCACGCTCTCATAGAGGCCACATCCTATGTGATGTAATTACATTCGAGAGGTTTTTCAATTGCTGCGGACCATTGACGTGGTCATCGTTGGCTGCAATGTTACAATTTAAAAAAGGGGAGAAAAAAAACACGTTGAACCCAAACATTATTTCTTTCAGCTATACGTAACGCTAATGAAACGGAAGGCTTAGGCTACGTGCTAAAGGGTGAAGAGACAATGGCGAAGAAAAAGCCTTCACACAATGGGGCCACAGTGAAGTGAATAGGGGTTATACTGGGATTATTCAGGTTGCTTTGGCAGGGCTCTTTGCATATTAGGCAGATTTTTAGGAATGCTTTAATAATACTTTGACTGATTAGGAGAATCAGTCATAAGCCCCTTTGACATGACCTTTTCAATGAGAGAATGTTGTGTCTTTATCCCGCCTCACCTTCTGTGTAAAAGGTACAAACACGGAATGGGGGGGTCATTTTCGTTCCCTCTTTAAGCCGTCAGCGGAGGTAGTAACAAAGCCAGATCGATGTCCGTGTATAAAAGGTTGAAGTGTCATGCCAGGATGGGTGTGATGGCATGTTGTAACATGTAACATGTGCACGGCTAGCAAAAGCACCACCGTTATGGTTTGGAATGCAATGTTGCTGCCTGACAGGCATGTTATGTAAAATCACACGCCATTCCGTTTTTTTTTTACATTCTGTGAAAAGTCCCCATAATGACTGATCTTCTTTATGGCATTATTGGGGGATCTCTGTATAAAATGGGCTATTGAGTATTAACACATATACACCAGAAAGGGCATATGTTTCCATTGCCTCACGTGTTGCCTCACGGTTGTATGACCAGAATCGGTTTTCATAGACTAGAATATGTCCTGCCTCTTATCTGCATTGCGAGTGTAGTGCATAGACCAATATCTTTGGATTTACGACTTCCTTTGACATTTGAAAATGAAGCAGCTCAGTGCAGCATCTACTGAAGAAAAAGCTGCTTCCTGTTGTCTTCGGCACCAATGTTTAGTTATCTCCTTTAACTTTTCCTCCATGGTCTTCTGAAGCTGTCTTGCAGAAAACATGGCTCTGATTTAAAACCTCTAGAGAGGTTGTTATTTGGTTGTAAACAGGCTCTTTATGTCTGCCGTTGGTGCTTGAGGCAGGGTTTGATGTTGACTGTGTTGCATTTTTATGCATAAATTGCTTTAAATTGCCAATATACTGGATGAAGACGTTGTAATGTAACTTTTTAATGAGATCTTCTTGTTGCCTACAACAGCCTGTGGGCTGATTTCTATTTGATTTGAACTGGGAAAAAGGAAGTGACTAAAAGCGGATAATTGCAGAGATGTTTATTCTTTCATAACTTTCAAGTGTACAATGTTAATTTATGATTATAAAAATAAACATTAGTTTGATTATTGTCTCAACCTGCTGAAATCTCCAGTGCCCCGAGTGCGCAAGCTCCGGCAGGCTGCACTGCACTTACCGGCCAAAGGGGCCGTGTGTGTGTGTGTGTGTGTGTGTGTGTGTGTGTGTGTGTGTGTGTGTGTGTGTGTGTGTGTGTGTGTGTGTGTGTGTGTGTGTGTGTGTGTGTGTGTGTGATGACCTAGGTATTACAACAGTGGAGCTGTGGGGTATCCCAGGTTTTAGTCAGCATATGATGTATAGTTATACACTTTTCTCTTGTGGTTACCGGTACACATACATGTGTGTGCGTTCACGTGGCTGCTCTCCTGCACATTCCGCTTGCTTAGGAGAAGGTGAATGCGGTGTTTGACAACCTGATCCAGCTTGATCACCTCAACATCGTCAAGTTCCATAAATACTGGGCTGATCTCAAGGAGAACCGTGCCAGGGTGAGTCTCCCTCCCTCCCTCCCTCCCTCCCTCTCTCACTCACTCATTTACACAGACAGACGGTAAGACAAGAGGAGACACAAGGGTTGATGATGTAGACATGCAGACCTGCTGTACTCTCTGTATGGCATGGCCTCTGGGTTTGTTTACCTGCCCTGGTTCCTCACGGTTCGTTGTGGTCCTCCTCCAGGTGATATTCATCACAGAGTACATGTCCTCTGGGAGCTTGAAGCAGTTTCTCAAGAAGACCAAGAAGAACCACAAGACTATGAATGAAAAGGTAACCTGTGTGGTTGTCAAGGAGATGTGAAGCATAAAGCAGCTTCCTGTCCAAAATGTACAGAATGAAATGAGACTGGTCATGGCATCACAAGGTGCTAGGGGCAGGATGTGTGGAGGAAATGACGGTGTCGTCTAGGATAGGTTTCCTCTATATAGTTTGTAAATAGATTGTGTTGTTGTCATGCTGGCTTGTCATGTGTGCGTGTGGTTTTATAGGCCTGGAAGAGATGGTGTACACAGATCCTTTCAGCCCTCAGGTCAGTTATATTAATAACTTCATACTACTTTTATTTCATTTTTATTGACCGTAAAAATCTATTTTACAAGCACATCCTGGCCAAGACGGGTAGCAGCACAATATATCACATTTGTTGTTATATTATTAGAACAATATATAATGTATAATAATATTATTATTAGTGGTGGGACTCGATAACATTTTTTAAATCTAATTAATTAGAGGCTTTGTAATTAATTAATCGCATTTTAATCGCATATCAATATTTGACACGAGAAGCAACATTTTCCAATTCAAATGGATTTTGGTATAAGAGTGAATCAATGAATAGACATATACATATGTTTAAGCAGCAAAATCCTGTTTATTTTAGCTACACAGACCAACAGTTTAACATAAAGTGCCATCTCTACCATCTAAAATGGTAACAACAACAAAAAACAAAACCAATCAAACGCGATCTCTTCCGGTCCGCCCATATTTGAGCCGCCAATTCGTCCACTGAGAAACGTTCCGTGGTGTTTGGAGTGCAAAAATAAAGTGCGATTAAAATGCGTAAATTATTTTTACGCGTAATTTTTTCTGTAATTAATTAATCGTAATAAGTCCCGGCCCTAATTATTATATTATAAATATATAATCCTATTCATTTCAATATTATTAATATAATATAACTAGTGGTGGGACTCGATTAACATTTTTAATCTAATTGATTAGAGGCTTTATAATTAATCGAAATTAATCGCATTTTATCAATATTTGACACAAGAAGCAACATTTTTCAATTCAAATGGATTTTGGTATACGAGTGAATCAATGAATAGATATATATACCGTATTGTGCCGAATATAAGACGAGGTTTTTTTCCTAGAAAAAAATATGAAAAAGGGCCCTCGTCTTATTTTCGGTGTCTAGACTTTTAAATGTCATCATTATACATTCACAACAACAGATCGCGCCAAATGAGTGTTCCCCAAGCGAGCCACCGTGTTTCTCTCTGTATCTCCTCTCTCCACACACACAGCCTGCAGCGACAGGTGCAAAAAAATAAAACACACACACACAGCGACAGGTGCACAAAAATAAAACACACACACACAGCGACAGGTGCCTGGAGAGATGGAGAGACACAGCGACCAGCTCCAACAAAGTGGCGCAAAAGTCGGGCAAGTTAACAAACAACAGAGGAGGAGTTACGATGCCAATTTTAAGACCACGGTGATCAACGAAGCAGAGTCATCAAACAACTGTCGAGCAGCCAAGAAATACGATGTTAGAGTGTAATGTTAGAAGATGGCGAGCCCAAAAAGACCGCCTTACAAATGCAAACAGTCAGAGAAAAGCTTACTGCGGTCCGCAAAGTGGCTGCTTCCAGGAGATTGACAGGAGGGTGTGTGAATATGTGACTGAAAAACGTAATGACGGTATGCCCATTACCAGAGCTGTCATTCAGCTGAAAGCCTTCGAAATCGCCAAAGAGCTCAACATACCACCATACCACATTTTACAAAAGATGTTGAAAACAACAGCCTATTGTTTTATTCAATGTGTTTTTTTTTATTTTATAAAAGATGATGTTACCAAAAGATGATAAAAATAACAGCCTACATTGTTTTATTCAATGTGTTTTTATTATCATTATTTTCAAATAACATTATTTTCTTTATAAAAAACAGATTTGGTCTTCAAAAAAGTATTTTTCCAAAAATGAGTCTTGAAAAAGAGGGATTGTCTTATAATCAGGGTCGTCTTATATTCGGACCAATACGGTACATAGACATATACTGTACATAGACATATACATACGTTTAAGCAGCAAAATCCTGTTTATTTTAGCTACACAGACCAACAGATCAGTGCAGCAATTTTAGGAATAATTTCAAACACAATGTACCTAACCTGATGTTACACTAACCCTCCCCACCCTCCCCTACCCACCCAAACATCCTTGGTCAAAATAATAAACAGACCAACAGTTTAACATAAAGTGCCATTTCTACCATCTAAAATGGTAACCAACCAACCAAAAAAAAAAAACGGTCAAACGCGGTCTCTTCTGGTGCATCCATGTTTGAGCCTACAACGCTCTAGTGGGGCTTTGTTGTCTGACGTCACTCAATGCACGTTGTGCGTCGCTATGATCGTTATGCCTGGAATTCGTCCACTAAGAAACGTTCCGTGGTGTTTGGAGTGCAAAAATAAAGTGCGATTAAAATGAGTTAATTAGTTTTAACGCGTAATTTTTTCTGTAATTAATTAATCGAAATTAACGCGTTAAAGTCCCAGCCCTAAATATAATTGATCCCGGTGGCTGTGGTGATGGTGGTGTGCGTTCTCCTCCTCCCAGTTACCTCCACTCCTGCGAGCCTCCCATCATCCACGGGAACCTGACCTGTGACACCATCTTCATCCAGCACAACGGTCTCATCAAGATCGGCTCAGGTAGGGAGCGCGTGTTACTGACTATATTACTGACTGATGCACACTTGACTACCCCTCCGTTTCTCAACTGGAGGGTTAGGGTTTTAATATAACCTGGTATTAAATACATGTAATGTTAGACTCATGTTGGGTGGATGAAACCCTCACAATGTTGGTATTGGTTTCCATGGCTTGTGCCTTGGCTTGTATATTAAGTGGGCTATTATACACCGCCAGTGTGACACTGGCCAATTTGACACTATTGTAGGTGTGCTATTATTTGACCTTTATTTTACGAGGAAAGCCTTCTGAGATTACAAAAATCTCTGGCCAAGTTAAAACAAAAAGTCATAGATGGTTTCGACAGACAACAAATAACATCACATTACAGTATATGATTCCAGATTCAAGAACTTTGTTCATTACAGACAGGAAATACAGTGGAAAGTCAATGCAATGCTTACGGGATTGTTCAAAAACTACAAAAACGGTATTAAAATGACAATTGCAGTATTTACAATAAAAATAAGCAGCAATGTTTGACACATCTTGGGAGATGTGTCAAACGCTTCAGCAGTCCATTCTAAAAGCATTTACAGGGTGGAGGCCCACTCTAGGTCCTTAATGAATGGTTTGAAAACATTAAAGAAAAAAAAAGCTCCAAGTTCCAAGCAGAAGGGGCAAAGTGGCTGAAAGCTTTTTCCCCAAGGTTTACGTAAGCGTTGGGAACATCTAAAAGCGCATAGTGCTGGGATCCAGGGAAACGGCCACCAGAATCCCTCTTCCGGAGATAGGTGCACATACTGTAAGTGCGCTGGTAAGAGGCCGAGGAGCCCTCTTTATAAATAAAGGTCTGCCAGGGGCTGCTGAGCCTACGCCTGGCTAGTGAGGGGCAAGCTGACATGGGCACACAAAGTGCAGTGATGCGTCAGGGCTTCAGAGTTTGTGATGAACTGTAGCCTACCCACGATTCACCCTGTCCACAGCCTGCAGGTATTCAGCAGATGCACAAGTATAACCATAATCGAGGACCTGCATAAAAGTGGCAACAAGTTTCTTTCTGGATTTAAAAGAAAAAAATTATTTCTTAAAAGAAAAAAGAATAGGAATAGGACACCAAGTTTCAGTTGTAGGTTCTTCGTCTACTTTCGACAATGACAGTCGTCAATAAGAGAGCCGGGTCAGGATATTAAAAAGGAATCTCCTGACCCGCTGTGGTGACAACACACTGGCATGACTCAGGGCTTTCCCTTGGCTCTGGAGAAAACCTCAAGTTTAGCTTTGTAAACTGAGCTGTGCAACATTTAATAGCAGTGCTACGTTATTAGTTGTTGTGTAATACTATTTCCCATTACACGTCGACATTACAATGTCGAATGTAGTCATCCTTTTGTGGTTCTGTTCTATTGTGCCTTGTCTTGAATGTGTGTCTCACCCCTCCAGTGGCGCCAGACACCATCAACAACCACGTGAAGACTTGTCGCGAGGAGCAGAAAAACCTGCACTTCTTCGCACCAGAATATGGAGGTATGTGGTGTACAAATACTACCGTGTGTGTGTGTGTGTGTGTGTGCTGTGTGTGTGTGTGTGTGTGTGTGTGTGTGTGTGTGTGTGTGTGTGTGTGTGTGTGTGTGTGTGTGTGTGTGTGTGTGTGTGTGTGTGTGTGTGTGTGTGTGTGTGTGTGTGTGTATCCAGGCCTAGCATGATTTCTTCCGCCACGTTTCTTTCCTGTCAATAGCGACACTCTAACTTCTAAATGAAGTTTAGTGGTTAAGTGTTTCATAATGGCCAATCATTGTTATGGATTATGATGTCTTCTGATCTCATTTGACTCCCTCTCATTGTGTCTCATGTGCGCCGTGCAGCGGTCAGTGACGTCACCACAGCCGTGGACATCTACTCCTTCGGCATGTGTGCCTTAGAGGTGAGCCGGAGGTCGTAGAGGTCGTCCACCCCGAAGAACCATGAGAATAACAAGTCCTCGCCTGTTCACATAGCAGTGTGTATGTGCGTTCATGTGCGCGTGTGTGTGTGTTCGTTCTTGTAGATGGCGGTCCTGGAGATCCAGGGAAACGGGGAGTCTTATGTTTCCCCGGAGGCTATCAACAATGCCATACAGTCCCTGGAGGACCCCCTGCAGAGGGTAAGGGCTGAACTCCCCAAGCTGCAGGGTTACGTGGAGAAGCTCCACTCAAAATGTACAAGCTGCAGGTTGTACCTTGTTTGCCACCTGACCTGATTCCCAACAGAAGATAAACAGTGTAAGCTAGAGCATACAGGCCACAACCATCACTGTCACATGGCTAAAGACTCACCTGCATGTCACAACAACATGCGTGCAACAGAGTTTCTTAACTTAATCCAACAACTGCAAATTCAAGACATCAGTGGCTGATGTTAAATTAATTAATTAATTAATTAGTCTCTACTGCAGCTTTCCATATGTTACACGTATGGAGAGCTCCCCCCTCATTTAACTTTTAGTTTGCCTCGAAAAATACCAAAAATAACTAAAATATTGGTAGTGTTGTTATCAAATCAATATTCCATTATATTGCCATTGGAAAAAAATGCTGAAATAATAATACTGATAACCATGATAATTTTGATGACGATAATCGTCACATCTCTACTTGCTATTTAGCTGTCAACCTAGCAAATATGAGCACTTGAAATGTGTTCTATTAACCTAGAAATTATGAGTGCTTGAAACCTGTTCTATTCTAATCTTTATGTACCATCAGCGGTATATGACATATGTCGCTTTGGATAAAAGCTTCTAAATGTAAAATGTAAAATGGCTACTTCTGCTGATATATTGCCCTGCAGCTTGCCTTCATAATTGCCATGTTTCCAAACCGCTGATGCATTACCATCTTCATTTTTTTCGACCAAAAACAACTGCATGTGCAGTTCAGTGTTCAACAGGTGAATGGGTAAATGGCCCACAGGAAACGCCGTCAGTCACCATTCATGTACAGCACGGGCCTTTGTTTTAAACACGAGCACCACTGCCCCCTGCAGGAGTTCATCCAGAAGTGTCTGGAGGCGGACCCCAGCAGGAGACCCACGGCCAGAGAGCTGCTCTTCAACCAGGCTCTGTTTGAAGTGCCGCTGCTCAAGCTGCTGGCTGCTCACTGCATCGTCAGCCACCAACGTGAGTCTGGCTCCTGGTTGCCTGCAGGTTTCAACAGAAGCAGGATCTGTTCTGGGGGGTGGGTTGCTTAGAAAACACACACACCCACACATCTCTGTATCAGAGAGGGGCTGATAAGATTGTTTATGCTTGGCATCTTGTTGAATAACCCGACAAATCCAATGCTTACATTTGTATACTTTCTTGGATGGTTTACCATGACCAAAGTGGGAATCGAGCCCGTAACATTAATCTGGTTAATGCCATGGTCCTAACAATTGAGCTCTACACGACCAACCCGAGATGTGTATGTCTGTGCGTAAGCTGCTTGGCTTTTGTCTCAACCGCTCTGCCGCGTCTCCTTGCTGTTGTGCAGACATGATCGCCGAGAATGCCTTGGAAGAGATCACCAAGAACATGGACCATAACCTGGTCATCGTAGAGGGGAGGGACGGCATGCAGCTCAAGTAAGAGAGGACGACGTGTTTCAGATCGTATTGTGGTGGATAACGGATGTTAGATCAACATTACCGTGTATATTTTTTTGAGAATATATAATATGGTACAGCACTTTTATTTTTTACAGCACAGTCACTATAAACCACTACGGTTACAAATGGATATCCGTAAGCAAAGTCTTAAGTTTTGGTTAAACGTTGCTAATTACAGTTCTTTTTTCTGCTTAGACTGTCCCAGTTTCCTGCCTTGGAACTGGATAAGTTCATGGAGGATGTGAGGTAAGAAGCCAAGTGAATTTGCATAGTGAAATCCTCATGAATCATGAATGAACCATCGTCAGATTCAGATAAGGATAGTATGTTTCACTCCCAAGGTAGAATGAGGTATAAGGTCACAACCCAGGTGAGGTCACAATCCAGTCTATTTTCCACCAGGTCCTCAGGTGTATGTTTTTGCAATACCTTATTCAAACACTCGAGGGCACTAGTGGTGCATTGTCTTTGTTCTGTCTAGCATATGACCTCAGTCGTTGGTTGTCTTTTATTTATCTATGTACACTCACTGGCCACTTTATTAGGTACACCTTGCTAGTACCGGGTTGGACCCCCTTTTGCCTTCAGAACTGCCTTAATTCTTCGTGGCATATATTCAACAATGTGCTGGAAACATTCCTCAGAGATGTTGGTCCATATTGACATGCTAGCATCACGCAGTTGCTGCAGATTTGTCGGCTGCACATCCATGATGTGAATCTCCTGTTCTTAGCTGACAGGAGTGGCACCCGGTGTGGTCTTCTGCTGCTGTAGCCCATCTGCTTCAAGGTTCGACGTGTTGTGCATTCAGAAATGCTCTCCTGCATACCTCGGTTGTAACGAGTGGTTATTTGAGTTACTGTTGCCTTTCTATCAGCTCCAACCAGTCTGGCCATTCTCCTCTGACCTCTGGCATCAACAAGGCATTTTCTCCCAGAGAACTGCCGCTCACTGGATATTTTCTATTTTTCTGACCATTCTCTGTAAACCCTAGAGATGGTTATGCGTGACAATCCCAGTAGATCAGCAGTTGCTGAAATACTCAGACCAGCCCGTCTGGCACCAACAACCATGCCACGTTCAAAGTCACTTAAATCACCTTTCTTCCCCATTCTGATGCTTGGTTTGAACCTCAGCAGATCGTCTTGACCATGTCCTACATTGCCTAATGCATTGTACTGTGCTATGTGATTGGGTGATTAGATATTTGCGTTAATGAGCAGTTGAACAGGTGTACCTAATAAAGTGGCCGGTGAGTGTATATCTACATCTACATGTATATATCTATAGCACGTTTTAGGCACTTTTTAAATCTCATTGTGTTGCTAAATCCAATGGTCACTTCTGCTAATGCTGTCTTAGTTTATCCATTCTTATTTTAATTAATGAATATTTTGACATTATTTCACCCTCCTTTTTTCAATGTTGTATACTGCCGTGAAAGAAGTAATTTGCCCCCCCAACACATTCTTCCACAATTTTGTTGTCTCAGATCCTGAATTTGAAATTGATTAAATTAGGACTTTTCCCCACTGATCTTCAAAGTCTTGAGCATCATGTCACATCAAAATAAGAATTCCCCTAAATTTCAAATATTAACTAAAAATGAAAAACCCTAGTTATCAGTGTGAAAAAGTATTTGCCCCCTTTGTTTAGAATGGGGCTAAATCGGCTCAGGAGCAAAAGTTTTCTCATCATTCGATGTAATAGAATATCTGTGCAGTAACGGGCTTTTGAATAATCTTTCCTTAAGGAATTATTCACATTTGTGCATTCTTGCACAACTGACATAAGGTGCCTCCAAAGCATCTCAATGGGGTTTCAGCTGTACTACAGATTCTGCAACAAAGTGTTTGAGTACAGTGTGGAATACATGGTTGACTGAAGGATGGCAAAGAGACTAGTTCCTTAAGTTGCAAAGAAAAAAGAAATCATCACCCTCCTGCTACTGTACTTTATAATAGAGATGGGTCACTTTCCAGTGGTTACATCCTGGCAATTTTTACTGTGGATTTCAATGGGGGAATTAGCCAGGGACCCCCTTGATTACTAATCATCGGTATCAGCCCAGAAAAAACCATATCGGTCGACCCCTAATATAAACTCTGGCTGATGTTTTTTTTGTTTGGTCGATTTCTCTGTTGTTACAATGCTAATTGGCATCGTATTTTATATAATTGGGAATCCTGATTATTTAGCTTTACAATGATGTCCAACTTGTAAGGATCATGCATTGGTGGGATGCTGATTATGTGGGTAGCGCCCCAAAGCCAACAGGAGAATACACTGTTAGCATTGCCAGAGAATTTTGGCAGATATTACTTGGGCAGTACCCACATAATCAGCTGTGCTGCTCATCCCACAAATGCATGAGTTTTTATGTAGTATGTATGTGTATATATATATATATATATACTGTATATATACAGTGCTGTGAAAAAGTATTTGCCCCCTTCCTGATTTCTTCTTTTTTTGAATATTTGTCACACTTAAATGTTTCAGATCATCAAACAAATTTGAATATTAAAAAAGATAACCTGAGTAAATACAAAATGCAGTTTTTAAATGATGTTTTCATTTACTAAGGGAAAAAAGCTATCCAAACCTACCTGGCCCTATGTGAAAAAGTAATTGCCCCCTGTTAATAAATCAACCGATTAACCACATTTTTTGGAAAGCTGAGTTCAATTTCACAAGCCACACCCAGGCCTGATTACTGCCAGACCTGTTGAATCTAGAAATCACTTAAATAGAACCTGTCTGACAAAGTGAAGTAGGCTGAAAGATCTCAAAAAGCAGCACATGATGCCGCGATCTAAAGAAATTCAAGAACAGATGAGAAACAAAGTCATTGACATCTATCAGTCTGGAAAGGGTTACAAAGCCATTTCTAAGGCTTTGGGACTCCAGCGAACCACTGTGAGAGCCATTATCTACAAATGGAGAAAACTTGTAACAGTGGTGAACCTTCCCAGGAGTGGCCGGCCTACCAAAATTACTCCAAGAGCGCATCGACGACTCATCCAGGAGGTCATAAAAGTACCCAGACAAACATCTAAAGAACTGCAGGCCTCACTTGCCTCAGTTAAAGTCAGTGTTCATGATTCCACAATAAGAAAGAGACTGGGCAAAAATGGCATCCATGGGAGAGTTCCAAGGCGAAAACCACTGCTGACCAAAAAGAACAAAGGCTTGTCTCACATTTGCCAAAAAACATCTTGATGACCCCCAACACTTTTGGGCAAATATTCTGTGGACTGACGAGTCAAAAGTGGAACTTTTTGGAAGGTGTGGGTCTCATTACATCTGGTGTAAAACTAACAGCATTCTATAAAAAAAAACATCATACCAACAGTCAAACATGGAGGTGGTAGTGTGATGGTCTGGGGCTTTGCTGCTTCAGGACCCGGATGACTTGCCGTAATTGATGGAACCATGAATTCTGCTCTCTACCAGAAAATCCTGAAGGAGAATGTCCGGCCATCAGTTTGTGACCTCAAGCTCAAGCACACTTGGGTTATGCAGCAGGACAATGATCCGAAACACACCAGCAAGTCCACCTCTGAATGGCTCAAGAAAAACAAAATGAAGGTTTTGGAGTGGCCTTAGTCAAAGTCCGGACTTAAATCCGATTGAGATGTTGTGGCATGACCTTAAACAGGCAGTTCATGCTCATAAACCCTCCAATGTGGCTGAATTAAAACAATTCTGCAAAGAAGAGTGGGCCAAAATTCCTCCACAGCGATGAGAAAGACTCATTGCCAGTTATCGCAAACGTTTGATTGCAGTTGTTTGCCGCCAAGGTTGGCACAACCAGTTATTAGGTTTAGGGGGCAATTACTTTTTCACATGGGTGATTTTGAATAACTCTTTACCTTCAATAAATGGAATGATCATTTAAAAGCTGCATTTTCTGTTCACTCACATTGCTTTGTCTTAAATACATTTTTCTTTGATGATCTGAAACAACAAGTGTGACAAATATGCACCAAAAGAAGAAATCAGGAAGGGGGCAAATACTTTTTCACACCACTGTGTATATATATATATATATATATATATATATATATACACACAGTATATATTGTGTCAAATATGAACATACCTTTCCCTTCCCATCTATCTGTTTGTCTGTCTGTCAGGAACGGTATCTATCCACTGACGGCGTTCGGCCTGCCTGGCTATCAGCAGCCTCAGCAGGAAGTGGTCAAGTCCCCCATCGCCACGCCTTCAGTCAAATCCCCCACACCTGAACCCACTGAGCTGGAGACACGAAAGGTGTGTGTGGTGTGTGTGTGTGTGTGTGTGTGTGTTGTGTGTGTGTGTGTGTGTGTGTGTGTGTGTGTGTGTGTGTGTGTGTGTGTGTGTGTGTGGTGTGTGTGGTGTGTTGGTGTGTGTGTGTTCGTGTAGTGATTCATTTGATTTTAAATGGTATGATGAAGCCTATGGGACGCCGTTTCCTAGGAAAGCGTCCGACAATATGGAGGTTGTTTGTACCCATGGTGGATGATGGGCTGTAGTGGGATAATAAGACACATGCTCCTCTCTGTTTGCTCTAGGTGGTTCATATGCAGTGTAACATAGAGCCAGTTGAGGAGGGTGCAAAGCATCATGTAAGTCTGACTCTCGCATCACCACACAACACACACACACACACACACACACACACACACACACACACACACACACACACACACACACACACACACACACACATCACACACACACACACACACACACACACACACACACACACACACACACACGTTGATTGATCATTTGCTGTCGTGCGATGCGACGGTCAGCCTGCATTTATATTGACCTGCCTTCTCCTCTCCTCTGACAGCTGACATTACTGTTGAAACTGGAAGACAAATTGAATAGACATCTAAGCTGTGACTTGTTACCTATAAGATCTGCAACACACACAACACCACACACTTTCGTTGGGGGTCATTTATTTTTGATATTATATTGAATTGTTTTATTCTGTACAGTTCATTAACTCTCACCCGCTAGTTGTGCTTGACCTTTCAACATGAGAATTTGAATGGGAATTTTATATTATTATTATTAATGTCATTTGCGATTGTCCACGAAGCCACACGGTCATGTATGAAGTGTTTCACAGCACATACACAACATGGCACCCCACTATGTCAACGATATTAGAAAAATAGATTGTACATGTCTCCAACAAAGTTGTTCGCCATTCAAACCAAAATGCAACACTCCTCCCAGTCCACGGCAGCCCTCACCCACCCAGGGCCAGGGTCTCTAACATCCACCGAGCCACCCAGAGCACGTTGTCCCCCCCCCCCCCCCCCCCCTCTCAAGCAGCTGAACGCTTCAACACTCTCAACGTTGAGCACACACATAGAAGGGAAAGAGAAAGCGTGAGTGTGACAACGTAGTTGAGGTCAGGCAGAAGCATGCAAAGGGGCATTCATCTGAGAGCAGAGATCCTGTTGTGTGGGAACCTACACACGAATCATGTGTATGTTACATGTTGTGTTCTAGGCTGGGAGAAGTTACGCTTTGAACACATTATTGGCATTATTCATCGTACTTAGCATTGCTTAGCATATTGTACATTTTTAGATGTTGGTATTGTGCTCAGAATGGCACATCTGTTCTTATCCCAGCTATTATGCAGGCAACCTAGCAATGATGAAACTCGTTCTATTAACCTTGCAACGATGAATGCTCAAAACCTGCTCTATTCTTATCTTTATGTACCACAGTGATATATTGCGGTCTCCTTCAACAAATGTATTCTTTGTAAGTCGCTTTGGATAAAAGCATCTGCCAAATGCCCTAAATGTAAATGATGGCACATTTTGTCACGTGACTCTAATAATCATTGTTTCACATAAGAAGCAAGGTTGTCATGCGACTGCAACTGACCTAATTGAGGAAGAGAAAGCAATTCTCTCTCTCTCTCTCTCTCTCTCTCTCTCTCTCTCTCTCTCTCTCTCTCTCTCTCTCTGTCTCTGTCTCTCTCTCTCTCTGGTATGAGCAGGGAATGTCTAGTATTTTAGCTTTGTGGAGAATGCGAAGCCAGTGGATATCTCAACCAACAGCTGGGACACAATGTGTGGAGATGAGCTGGCTATTGCGCCGTTGCATATATAGCACAGGCAGCCCCGTCTAGCAGTCTATAGCCGACTATTTCCCCCCCCCCTCCTCCGTATCAGCCCATAGCTTTCCTCATGTCTTGCGCATACAGATTCCACTCACACATGTGGACAAGGACACACAATACTCTCACACTCCCTCACCCAGAATGGAAATGGGAATGTGACAGACAGGCCCCTGCCCCCCTCTGTACATTAATTCATTCAGGCACTCTTTATCAAATGCTCCTTATCAAAGGGCAGAGTCCATCGCGTTTACAGCACTTGTATGCAAGCTAACCGTCGTTGGGAGTCCCCTCCCTGCCGAGCCACAGACTGAGGCACTGACACTCCCACACTGCTGCTGCTGCTGCTGCTGTGGCCTGTTGAGGGACAGCTGGGGCCTTTCCTTGTAAACACATGCATTACGAGTATTATTTGTTTTGTATTCACATCGCTGACTTTTGTCATAATTGTACAATTATTACATTTATCATGTTGAAAATCTAATTGCATGCATGCATGCATGCATACATACACTCCTTACTTTATAGTTAGATTACTATAGTTAACTATTAATGTAGTTAAACCACGTTTGTGTTTCATGCGGCATCATAGAACAAATGCAAGCCAAAATGTTGTATTTGAGTAGTGAGTACCTGAAATAAAGTGTGTGTGTGTGTGTGTGTGTGTGTGTGTGTGTGTGTGTGTGTGTGTGTGTGTGTGTGTGTGTGTGTGTGTGTGTGTGTGTGTGTGTGTGTGTGTGTGTGTGTGTGTGTGTGTGTGTGTGTGTGTGTGTGTGTGTGTGTTAGATGAGAATGTTCAAGAACTGGCTGGAGAGTTGGTTCATCTGGGATTCATCAGTGAGGTAAGTGCTTTTTAAGATCACGCATTTTCAGCGCTGATGTATCCGCACCACAATAGCTGCTGTGATTCGGGTGGCCGTGTGGGTGATCGGTGAGTGTGGGTGATTAAGTGGGCTATTTTTGTACCCAAGTGTTTTGAAATGGATGAAACTGGGTTTTTTTCCAAGTACCACCATCCTCATCTAAAGCGTGCGATCATTTTAACAATGATCGGTCCACCTAATTATTCAAAACGCGCGCACACACACATACACTGTTGTCTACTCCAAATGTTCATGGGTCATCATTTGCACCATTGGGTTTTTTATTATTGTCATATCTGCCCAGTAATAGCTTGGTCCCCATCCCCCACTCCACCCCTATAGGTGGACCAGAGCAGACTGGCCTCCGTCCTAACAGAAGCCTTCACCAAGTTCTTCAGCCGGAACGGTTCCCTCAACCCGGTCACCGTGTCCTCATAAGACCCGCGCACACCGCACCACTCCGCTCTCAGCCCCTGTGACATTGTGTGTTCTTAATGACTCGGAGATCAGTAACAGTAATTAAGCATTCCGAGTGGCGGTGTGCCGGGGTGCCAACGCTGCAAAGAAAGAGAATGTTGGGAAAACGTATATTAACTTATTAAAGTTAACAGACGTGTTACTGTGTGCTGTCATTATGTGCTGTTTATCTGAAATGACCTCCCTCATCCAAGTGGAGGTCGTTTCACACGTTTACCCCCCCCCCCCCCCTTTCTGTACTCAGTTTTGCTTTTTCACAACCACAAACTACACGGCCTGTTATCCTTGCCGCAAAGTAATTGTATTTGAGATGTGGATGGAGGTTTGTGAAGTTTGTGTTCCTGTAAGGGGTGCGTTGACTCGTCCTGTTCTGCAATATTGCTCTAGAAGTATTTAAGGGGAGATACGCTCAGTCAAAATGTCCTCAAACATTTTTACGTCTTTAATATGTATCAAACCACCAGTCAGGAGGAGGCAGAGGAGCAATGCATATAGTTACTGTGAGGGGAGCGTCAGTGTTACTGTTAACAGATAATTTACATGAACGGTGTGCCTTGCTTTTGTGTACACATGCATCTATATACAGATGGATATATATTATAGGCCTGGCCGTGATCTGCAGTCTCGTTTTGGTCAACATTTTGGAGTTCTCTTTTTGTTTGTTGTTTTTGCTGCTCATTGAATAGAATGTGCTATTTTTTTTCCCCTTTTTAATGGTCTCATTATATTGGTTACTATGGTAAACTGCATGTTACTAAACTGCGTTGCCTCATACTGTGGAATGTTATTTAAATCATAAATGTCTTTCGACTTTCTTTTTTTTTTGTACTTGATATATACTGTGACTTCACATAAAGGCTGCATTGTCCTACAGTCTGAGCCAATGTAATACTGTGGTGTTTTGAACTCTTTGTTAGGTTGATAATGGACCATGTGATCCAAATTCTGGTGGCCTATTGGTTGAGATCTCAAGACTGTAGCTTTCAAACATGGCTGTAGCTAATACATAAGAATGTTATGACTTATTTTCTGTCTTTTTTTTATTTTACATAATGTCTGTACCATTGGATGCGACCGGACAACATACATATTGTTTAGGTTCCTGGGCTTGCTACACAAAGTCGCTGAAAGGCAAAGTTTTAGTGCTAGGAGGGTCTAAGGCTGGATGATATCCCAGCATGTGGTCTGCTATTGGGTCCAGCTGCGGCAGTATTTGGTGCATAAGATTTGGCCAGCCATGTGTTTCTCCAAGAAGTCGTATTTGTGCCTTTTTTATTGTGAGCAAGGGAGATTCTCTTTGGCGTTAGCACTTTTCACTGATTGCATGCTCAGCGTGTAACGTCCCAGTATGTTTAGCCAAAGTCTAACAAGGTGGCAACTGACAAACACAAATATTCAGTCATCTTGTGTCTGTTCCACACTTGTCTGATTAATCTTATTTCAAGATGGTATATGACGTTTTGTTTTGATCCTTACTGTTTTTGTGATGCTCAGTGCAAGAGTTGCAAGTCCAGCAACAAAATCAAATCAAGGCACTTACTTGAGCCCACTTGGCTGGAGTTGAAATCTATTGTAAGCAAACATTGTGTTAATAAACCTACCACTTTTTAACTGTGTGTGTGTGTGTGTGTGAGGGAGGTCTCTAATTGTTTTTGATTTGACCCTTGGGTGTGATGAAACTGGTGGGTGTGCGTAGGCATTGGGAGAAACAGAAGATGACACCTGATGATGGCGATAACTATATTATGAGCATAGTTTCAAATGTAAAATGATCTCCACTAATCACACTGCTTTATTACAACGCAAATCGATTCGGGATTATAATCATAAGAGTATCAAACGTGTGTGTGTGTGTGTGGGGGGGGTAGGCCTATCAAGTCAGTAAATACTGCAGCGAAATCCCCACAGGAAGCCACGCCCACACGCACAGGTGAGCTACGTGACGTCACAGTGGATCCAGGAAGAGAAGGGCGGAGTGTTCAGGTTCTTTCTTCAGACTGTTTTTATGTTCTTCGTTTCACTTGAGTTATTTTTCATAAGTCAATTCATTAGCAAGCGATCCTCGTTCGACAGAAATGTGTACTTTTGGTGAGTATCCGGATTGCATTATTTTTTTGGGTTAATCTCGACTGCGAAATAACCATTCATTCTCTTAGGACTAAAACCACACCAAGTGCGCCAGAGTGTTGTTGCGCTGTGTCCTGATCGGCGTAATATTGACACATGGATATTGACATGGATGTGTTAATGCTCAAGTGCAAGCTCGAATTATACATTTTGATCCGTTTTAGTCTATGGAGGCTATGGTCATTTATGTAGTCTACTGTAATTGAGTTTACAGGCTTTCATATAATACAGAACTAAAGGCTAAATACATTTGAAAGACAGTATAATATTACTATTGGTAAGCTGCATGTTAGTGCACGAATTATACATTTTGATCAGTTTTAGTCTGTGTAGGCTACGGTCATTTATGTAGTCTACTAGGAAATGTAATTGAGTTTACAGGCCTCCTCCATTTCTCACCTGCAAACGTTGCATACGTTGTTTGTGTCAATCATTTGTTAAACATTCTTGGTAATAAATAACAAAATGCGTAGATCAATGTTGTTCATGATCAATTATGATACATTCTAACATACAATCTATGTATTTAATTTTTTTTTCTTGCATGTGGTGTAGGCCTTTATCTGCTTATGCATCTCAACAACAACAACAACAACAACAAAATTTGTAGTTTTGAATATTATCACAGCCAGCATTTTTAATAATAATTAATCCCAAACTTAAGTGGTCAAGCAATAGCTTTATTCAATCGTATTCTTCATTATTTCCCTGCAATCAGTGAGCACACATGATTAATTCGCACTTGGGTCCAAACAGATATAACATTGGAGGGTTTATTTCATTTTATGTCACAATACTACACTTATTTCAGACAAGGACAAGGGCCCAGGGAGGCTGATGAAAAAGGGGTTAACTCTCATCCTGGTGGGCCACATCAACTTCATCCTGGGTGCCATCGTCCATGGCAACGTGCTCCGCCACATCTCCAAGCCCAGCAAGCACATCACCACAGAGTACACCATGGCCAACATCATCTCCGTTACCTCTGGTCTGCTGGTAGGACCGTGCGCTGAGCTGCTGTCCATGCATCTGTTCATTAGGCCCAGCTCCCCTCGCTCTGTCTGTCCCCTCCCTCTCATCACCTCTGGTCTGCTGGTGTAGAAGACCACCCACTGAGCTGTCACTTCATCGATCCAGTCACTGTGCCCACCTCCCCTCTGTTGGAGAGTATCTGCAGTGGGAGACTTTTATTTGTTATGAACAAATCTCCCGCCCAATTCACAGAGACTATGGGGCCATAACGGATGGTTGGGGTCTGAACATATTAAAACCCAACATAATGTTAAGTGTAGTTCTTGGAAATTCAACCCGCAAATATATGATGCACAAACAAAATGCACTTTACTGTCTTGTTTTTCACACTGTCGATAATTCAGTGTATTTTTTTTGCAGAGAATACAGTAAAGCATTTTGTTTGTACATGGTAGATTCAAGATATCTATGTAAACCTGCTCAGTTTATGTATCTGAGGACCCATTTTTGTAAGATAATGGTGGTAATGGGAGGTGTTAATGGGAATGTCCATTGAAATATTAATGTTTCTGATTGATGTTTTATTCAATACTGTTGCTTTCATATAATACAGAACCTAAAGGCTAAATACATTAGAAATACAGTATAATATTACTGTACATTATTCTGTCCCGATTTGAGAAGTAAGGGCTCATAAGGAAATGTTACCGTCTCAAAAACATAATATATTATTCTGATTCTTGCAGAGCATTTTAAGTGGTGTAATTGCTATTCTGGTTTCAAGAAACCTCCCCATGTTGAAACTGGTAAGAAGCATAACTTGTTTGAATACATTTTCATAGTTTGCTGATGCAGATAGCTTTTTGAATTGTTTAGATATGAATTGGATGAATTAAACGTCAGTTTCTTCTCCCATGTTTCCAGCAAATCGGCCTTCTTGTGTGCTCCTTTTTCAATGCCTTGATGTCGGCCGCCTGTAGCATTGGCCTGCTATTGGCTATCGGCCTCACCGTCGCCCACAACGGACAGGGTTTGATGATGGGCTGCAATAATACGGAATTTCCCATCAACGCACGGTCACCAGTCGGTGCCCGATGCCCCTTTGATAACACAAAGATCTATGTGAGTATTTCTGCGCTATGAGTGAAGTTGCTCATTTATGATAGTCTGCAATACTCATTGAATAGAATAGCCGTGTGTGTGGTGTGGGTGTGGGTGTGTGTGGAGAAATGCCATAGCCATCTGTCTGTCAGTGAAATGCTCTGTGAGAATATCTGTGTCGAGTTGACTGCACCTGTTTACAGTATATATGGGACAACTTAGATTTTAGACAGTTCCTGCTTAATTCCTGACCAGCAATCAGGACATCACTTCCTTGATGGGTTATAAGAATCCATCTTGCCTCTCAATCACAGATGCATGAAATGCAAAAACTTCTCAATGGCAGAGAAACGACAGCTCTCGAATCTTACCGAAAGCACCTTTTTAATATTATCCATGCTGAAGACTTCTCTTCTGTCTCATCTCTTCTCATTGTCTCTTCCCAGGACACCGCTCTGGCTCTGTGGATCACCTCTGTTTTCCTGTCGATGGTCGAAGTGGGTCTCTCTATCTGGTGCTTCACCGTGGGTCTGACTCTCAGAGGGCTGGCTCCCTGCAGCAACAACTACATCAAGGAACAGGTGTGTGTGTGTGTGTGTGTGTGTGTGTGTGTGTGTGTGTGTGTGTGTGTGTGTGTGTGTGTGTGTGTGTGTGTGTGTGTGTGTGTGTGTGTGTGTGTGTGTGTGTGTGTGTGTGTGTGTGAGAGTGTGTGTGTGTGTGTGTGTGGGCAGGTTGGAACATGGTTCATGTCTGTGTTGGTGGATGAGTTTGTTGGTGTCGCCATGATTACTGACTTTCTGACTCCCATCCAAAACACACACAAGCCTTTTTATTATGTGTGTGACTCACTTGCAGAAGGAATGATTCTGCCTTGCCTTCGCACTTCATCCATTTGTGTTCCTTCCTCATCTTTCTAATCTATCTTTCAGTTGGAGGAGGCGGCGTTGTCCCGCCGGAGGAGAGCAGGGTTCCCCACCCAGGACCAAAGCCTCATGGGACAGCAGAACCCTGAGGTCTGACAAGACAAACAGCGTTGGCACGCACACTACCAGTACTCGTCTACTTCTGTTATCAAAATGCCAAAATTACAGACTGAAGTTTATTTTTATTAAGTAATTTGTTGTTGGTGCTTACCATAATTTGCTATTTTCTTGACTGAAGAGGTTTTTTGATAATAATGAATTTAGACTCCTTGATAATCTGCTTTGATAATCTGATGAAGCTGCAGATCTAAGAGGTCAAATGATTACAATTCATCAAGCACAATTAAGAAGAAAAAAAAGCTATTATCAATATGAAGGTTAAGTGATTGTTTTTTAGTTTGAGGGTTTTTTTTAGAATATGGAGGCAATCGCCAAGATTTTGTTATTTAACTTATTTGTTTGTCTTTATATCAACCAAATATATTTTCTTAGTGTTTGATATATTTTTCCAAGCTTTTCTGCCTGGTCAATCATGGCATGATGAACATGTGCATTTTTTTTAGAGGTAAAATAGACACAAATTAACAAATACAAGAAATTATTTCTTCAACAAATTAACAGTGTACGGTATTCATAATGTTCACATCTGATGTTTTTAGTGTTGCGATTTTTTATGAATAAATATCAATAGCCTATTATATAAAATGTATCGGAAAATATGTGTGTATAGTAGCAAACAGCACAACCCAAACCAATGGAATTTAGATTAATCATGTTATTTTACACGGAAACGGCTACTTTGCACTTTAATTTGTGACCACATTTGTGTATAGTTTTGCTATTGGAGACCTGCATTTATGCGTAAGCATGTGATAGAATCAGACTCACTTGACGGTCATCTAGGGAAGCTGATGAATTGTGACTGTGGATGCATGCGTGTTTATTTGCAGCATGTTTGCACATCCAAACGTGCAGAGAAAAATAACATTCTTTTGCACGCTCAGACAGTGGCTCCAGTCCATTTCATAGTTGTGCTGTTCAGTAGTATTGAAATATAATTATCCTCTGCATTTCAGATTGAATAAATACATTGAGCAGCACAGGTGGATATGAGATTTAAACGAGTACATCATGTAACTAGACCTCCTGATGTGACTCATGCAGTGTGGGCTACAGTACGTGTGCATTGGTGCGTGGCGAGGTGGTCGGTGGTCAAAGCCTTTCATAGGCCGATAGCCTATCACAGAACGGGACGCAGATCCCAAGCCTATCGCGGAGGAGATGGGATCCGCTATGAAACGGTTAATCTCGCGGGCCGTGCTTTATCGAGCGTAAAAGAGTCTTTGCACGCGATGCTAATCTCCAGGCTGTGGGCGGGAGGAGGAGGAGGGGTGAGGGTATAAATATTGACATGGATTGGTGACTCCAGCAGTCACAACAAATACCCTTCCCTGATCTCTGAGGATGTTCCAGGCAGAGATGGGATGGAAAGGAGGGGGGCTTGTGTGTGTATCTACATATCCTGTAATGGCCATGATGATGGTGTTATACCATTGGTGAAGCTTTAATCAGTGACAAAACACTCCAATCTCTTAGGCTGCTGCATTACTATACTACACTATACTGGACATTACTGGGTTTTTTTAATTCAATGTAATAAGCTGTCATAAACTTGCAAAAGACCACGTGTCGATCTGTGTTGAATATTCACAGGTATGCATTTTGACTGCAGCTTCTGTCTTGTACATTTCATGGTTTGCTTTGACAGTGTGTTCAGTGTTTTCATGTTTCATCTGAGGTTTTTATGACACACTGACTATTTGGTGTAGAGAAATTATGTTCAGATCGAAGTAGAGGCCTATGCATCTGTTTTGTTCTTTATATTGTATGAAAGTAATGTTTTGTATTACGGTACATATTACTTTTTAGAAAAATTGTTTTTTTATCATAAAAAATAAAATATACATTTGTGTACATTGTTTTTTTATTATAAAAATAAAACATACATTTGTGTATGTTTGTGTATGCCGTATATATATATATATATATATATTTCTTAATAAATGCAATCATTGTGTCCTATTCATTGTTGTTATTAATGGTAGACCTATTCATATTTGTTGATATGGCCTGCTGTTGAGCTTTTTGCATGTTATTGGTCATAATCATAGGACAAGCTGTCTCGACCCAGGCTTGGGTTTTATGTCTCACACCCAATTCATTTTATATATACTTTTTATATAGTATTTACACTATATATATTTTATAATTTAGTACATTATATATCTTTATATATACAGTATATATCAAGATAAAACTAAGATATTTTCATATGTATTTATTTCATATATATTTTATATATATTGTGTTATTTAGTATTTATTATTTTATATATATATTTTTTTCATACATTATATCCCCCCTCCCTCCAAAAAAAACTTCCTTATGCCTGCAGCCCACAAACCATGTAACCTACTCCAACCAGCACATTTGTGCAGGATTCACACTGTTATACAGGGTGATGTTATGTAGGATAATGATGTTATGGTAGGATGATAGTTATACATGATGATATGTAGGATGATGTTATGTAGGATGATGTTATGTAGGATGATGTTATAGGATGATGTTATATAGGATGATGTTATACAGGATGATGTTATATAGGATGATGTTATATAGGATGATGTTATACAGGATGATGTTATATAGGATGATGTTATATAGGATGATGTTATACAGGATGATGTTATATAGGATGATGTTATACAGGATGATGTTATATAGGATGATGTTATACAGGATGATGTTATGTAGGATGATGTTATATAGGATGATGTTATATAGGATGATGTTATGTAGGATGATGTTATATAGGATGATGTTATGTAGGATGATGTTATATAGGATGATGTTATATAGGATGATGTTATGTAGGATGATGTTATATAGGATGATGTTATACAGGATGATGTTATATAGGATGATGTTATATAGGATGATGTTATATAGGATGATGTTATATAGGATGATGTTATACAGGATGATGTTATGTAGGATGATGTTATATAGGATGATGTTATATAGGATGATGTTATATGTAGGATGATGTTATATAGGATGATGTTATATAGGATGATGTTATATAGGATGATGTTATATAGGATGATGTTATATAGGATGATGTTATATAGGATGATGTTATGTTATATAGGATGATGTTATATAGGATGATGTTATGTAGGATGATGTTATATAGGATGATGTTATGTAGGATGATGTTATGTAGGATGATGTTATACAGGATGATGTTATATAGGATGATGTTATGTAGGATGATGTTATGTAGGATGATGTTATGTAGGATGATGTTATATAGGATGATGTTATGTAGGATGATGTTATATAGGATGATGTTATATAGGATGATGTTATGTAGGATGATGTTATATAGGATGATGTTATGTAGGATGATGTTATGTAGGATGATGTTATATAGGATGATGTTATGTAGGATGATGTTATATAGGATGATGTTATGATCATAAATAGGATGGATGTTATGTAGGATGATGTTATAAGGATGATGTTATATAGGATGATGTTATGTAGGATGATGTTATATAGGATGATGTTATACAGGATGATGTTATATAGGATGATGTTATATAGGATGATAATATTCTACCTCAATGTCGATTCCAGTCCATCTAAAGTGCATTGGATGCTCAACGCTGAATGTTGTCGCGTGTGATGTGTCAACCCTCATGTGTGGAACCATAGACTGTGGCCTAGACGCTGTGCAGCCTCGTGAGGCCATCCTGTGCCCTAGATGATGATGATGATGATGATGATGCTGCTGCTGCTGCTGCCCAGAGCCACGTCTCGAGCTGCACTGCGGCTGCGCGGCGGCGGTGGTGTAGCCCGCGCGCTGCAGAACGCCAGCTGCAGACAGAGGAACACAACGAACCACTGCAGCACGAGCAGCACGAGCGCCGGTGCACACCGCGGCGCTGCTCTCCCGCCTCCGCGCTGCGCGTGTTCGTCTTCGCAAGGTAAACTCTTCGTTTCATCGGTCGTGTATCAAACGAGGCTTTGCTTTATGTCTCTCGATGCTCGCAACACAATTGACCCTCCTCAATGAAACACGCGCTCTGGAACACGTTGTCAGCCGAGTCGTTGGATGCGCGGGCGGCGAACGACACCACCAACCACCACCACCATTATCGGCATTCATATTCACTTTTTAAAATGTCAATATGTGTGTTTTGTTCATTGGAGTGTCACGTGTATGCGTTCGTGGTCATATCAGGTGTTGTGTGTGTAACTGGGTGCTCCTCCCTGTACACCACCAACCAACCAAACAAACAAACAAACAAACGAACGCGCGACAGGGAGGGAGGGAGGGAGTCAGGTGTGACGCGGGGTCAGACTGACACCTCCAGCCGCGCTCTGATCGCTGCGCTTGATTGACAACTTTTATAGGACGCGTGCAGTCGTTTCTTTTTGTCACATTACACGATTAAATGGTTCTGGGTTATCGTCTTACACTTGTATGTATATATATATATAGTGTTTCATCGTTCAGAAACAAGCTCATATAGTTTAATGATAATGGTGATGATAATGATTGACGATGATTGGTAATGTCATTGAATAAAACATGATGATGGATGATGGTTTGCGTGCGTGATCCAGCCAAATCCCATAAAACGCAGGTGCTGTGGGAGTCGTTTCTTTTTTCTTCTTCGTTTTTTTTCCTTTCTCGCCTAATATTCTGTGGAGTGTGTAAGAAAGCTGAGTCTCCAAAGTGTCCATTCTGCGTGTCTGACCATTCATCGTTGTCCCTTTGTGTTGTAAACCTGCAGGACCTGCTTGGAGGGTGGCTACTGTCGGCTGTGAAGGACAGGATTCTTCAACTGGCAGACTTTGACTTCAACGCTGGAGGCGGAACACATTTTGAAGGAAGGGAAGGACGGAGGAATAAAGAGAAAATAGGAGACCGTGGAGAGCTGAACGAACCAGCTTGAGATCTGCTTTAAACCCATTTGGATCAAGAGAGAGTGAGTCATGCTGAGAGGGTCTGATTGACAGATTTCCAGACTGAAGAAAGCCCTTGCTGGGCTGTGCAACCAGTGGAAACCTACCAGCCGCTGTGTGGTGCTTTGGGAAGGCACAAACGAATGGCATTAACTTGAACTTGGTTTATTGGAAGAAACGATAACCTCAACGTCTATTGTCTTCAAGGAGTTGAAATGCTCCTACGGTTGGTTACTACGGTGATGTATCAGCCTCTGTCTCCTCTGCGTCGACCGCAACCCTAGTGCTGTTCTGAGCAGATGCCTACATATTCTGTTCACCCGCACCGACTATCTCTTCACCGATGTAACCCAAGCGCCGTCAACTACCATTAAAATGGGATCCCTGTATGTCAACGCCAGCCAATCACCGAGCAGCGGCAAAGCTGTCCCCAGGGTTAGCTAGCAGTGTTGCTGCTAATTTGGATTTCTAACAAGTTCGCTTCTCGGGAGGAATGTGTGAACTCAAGATGAGACCTTCGAGCGGAAGGTCACTACGCGGGGGGCGACTCTCGCCCGGCGCCCCCGCCCGTATTCCCATCTCTCGGCCGCTGACCCTCGTCCCGTGGTCCCTGCTGGTTCTCTGGACTCTCCTGCTGCCCCCTGCGATCTGCATCCAGATGGAGCGGGCGGAGAGCCACAACGAGTTCAGCTGCGAGCCCATCGGACTGAGGATGTGCCAGGATTTGCCGTACAACAGCACCTTCATGCCCAACCTGCTCAACCACTACGACCAGCAGACGGCCGCCCTCGCCATGGAGGTAAGGTCCCTGTGTGTGTGTGTGTGTGTGTACCCTCCCACTTACACCCCCCCCCGAAGTCAGAAGAGCTGCTGTGGTGCGCTATGTGGGTTTGTATGTCACTGCGTGCCGGTGTGGTCTGGACAGCTGCGTGTGTGTGTGTGTGTGTGTTCATGTGCATGTGTGTGTGTGCATCTGACACACACAGAGAGTGGAAACACAATACGGGTGCTATGAGGAGGAGCAGCCCGGAGACGAGCACATGCGTGTCGCTCCTGACAGATCACCGGCGTCTCGGGCTGCAGTTAGGGTTTCACCTCTCTTGGCTGCAGAGCCAGGCACCAGTCACGTCAGGGCGTGGCGTGAAAAGACTCTTTTGTGTGGCAGCAGACACGCGCGCACGCAACGCATGGCGCCTCGTAAAATGTGTCCTCGATGAATATTGTGTTACAGTCCTGGCAAAAATCTTGCCTGCGTACGAGCAAATGTGTCTATTAGGGCTTGGCCATGTATCGATATTATGTCGGTATTGTGATAATGGGACGAGATATCGTCTTTTGCAAGTGTTCTCCTGGTTGGAGAAGCTGCATTACAGTAAGGTAATTTTCTGAACTTGCCAGACTGTTGTAGCCATTCTATTATTGGCACTGAAGTTCTTAATGAAATTAGAAAATGCACCAAGTGGTTATTTTATATCGGACTATTTATTGAATTGCCAAAAACCAAACATGCTGTATCGTGATGTATATTAAATGACTTCTATCGGGATGGAATATTTTGTCCATATCGCCCAACCCTATGTATTGCATATGCATGTATTATTTTGTTATGACTTAATAGGTAGCCTAATGAAAACAGTCTTTGCAGATTCAAGATGTAAAAAACATCATATACTTGTGCATGGACTCCTGCATCAAAGACCTTGTCTGCTGCTGTAGAATACAAAATAAAAGGGCACTTTGAAATGCATAATCAACGTCGTCCGTGCTACGGCTCTGCTGCGGTGTTCATTTACACCCCAGCACCAAGGAGGAGGCAGGAGGGCAGTGAATGGTTTCCACCCGCAACCAAACAGGTTGCCGGGCAGGCACCACCTGCAACGGTGGCCGCCCTCCTCCTCCTGTTACCACGCCGGCCTCCCTCTGTGTAGTTAGTGTATTATTTTGTCACGGATGACTCTTTTAAAGTCTAAGGTGTCCTGCTCCAGGTGGTGTGTGTGCGTTGACTCAGACCCATGTGGTACACCGGCGTTCGCTCAGCACTGCTTGACCTGTTTTCTCCTGAGCGCTTGCTGCTGCGGCTGCTTAATACACATACAAGACACATCATGCACCGCCTTTCTCAGGAAGGAGATTAGCCTCTTTGTTCTTTTTAGATGTGAATATCCGTTTTGAGGGAAATATCTCTCGTAGTGAAAATGTTAAAGAAAGACGTCCGTTCCCCAACCTCCTCCGCCATGTCGGAGGCCATTATGCCTTCCTGATCGGGTTACTCCACCCACCGCTCCTTTTGTCCACCGCCATGAGAGTGGCAGAAATACAAGGACCTATGTTGGAGAGGGGAGGGGGGAGAGAGAGAGAGAGAGGGAGAGAGTTGCTTGGTAACCATGCTTATTAAGGAAGCCTATGTATATGGAGGAGCAACAATGATAACATGTTTTTAATGCACACACAATTTGACGCAGGAATCGGCGAATACTCCTGAGTTTAATTCAGTTTGTGTGTGTGTGTTCTCCTCCTGGTAAATACCAGTAATCTGTGGCTGATGCTGGTTCCTTGGGAGCTCAACTGGGTACATAATGATTATATTCCGGTGTCCAGGCGTACAGTGGCGGGAGCTTGTGGGAATCATTCGTGCCGGGGTTCCCTTAATCCCTTTATCGTCCAGCAACGCAGGATTCAGGAAAAGATACGGCTTAATTTCCCCGACTGACAACCGTGCCGGTTTGAATTAGCACCGAGCGGCCCCCATTGAGCGGCTGTGTTTTCAATGGTGGCCAACGCGCCAATCTACACCACCCCCCACACCTCCCACCCCACACACACGCAACCACAGCAAACGAGGAAGGAATCATGCAAGCGCTCGAATCAAACCAATTCCCCGGTGTCTTGTCTGAGCACGCCGCATCCGGGATCGCATGGAGCGGCTGCCATTGAACTCACTGTGACCCGGGTGGAGGAGCGAGGCCTTGTTGTAACCCACACCACCCCGCCGTGTCCTCCAGCCATGGCGGACCAGACGGCGGCGGCGAGGTCTGGGTTCTGAGCCGCTCCCGCAAGATGAGCCCCTGTTGGCTCTAACTGCTCCGATATCTCAGCCCACAAGTAACCTGGATGGTAGAAGCGTGTGTGTGTGTGTGTGTGTGTTTTAACTTTTAAAGATGATACTTTTGAAAAGATACAACTTTTAAAAAGTGAAATGGTTCTAGCAATAGCCGCTTATTGTCAACACTAGTTTTAAATGGGCATTTTCAAATGAATGAGTTGCACCCCCTCCCCACCAGTGCTCCGTAGTGTGGAGTGTATAGCCAAGCGATGTAGCTTCGGGATGGGTTGTGAAGATGTCCTCCCTACATATGTGTCGGTGCATGTCTATACTTGGTATTGGTTAATATGAACAAAATATTAGTCATTAATAATGGCTCAGTATCAGTCATTAGTTGGTCATCGAAAGCAAAAAAAAAATGTCTATCGGTACGGTACTTGTAGGCAGCGCCTATAACTGTTAACTTCAAAGGCAGCTGGTTCCACTTCATGAGGTTATTCTCTTTTTGTATGCTTGTGTTCAAGTGCACGTAATCGGACAACGCTCTTACATGTCGTGGCGTGAACATGCAGCACTTAATATGTTCTGCCCACATGAATTTCACATGTTCACACTTTTGGAAAATCATAGAATAAGAAAACCTTTTTTCCGTGTAACAGGAGCTAAATATTTTAGAATTTATCTATTGAGAAGTACGGCTTCAGTCAATAGCATTTTGTAGCAGATTTAAGAGCTACATTTAAAATGAGAAGGGTTGAGTCTTTTCCTTTCAGTTTACCTTGATAAATAGTAATGGTGTACCCAATTCTGTGTGTGTATTCCTCAGTTATCCATTTTTTCAACTGGCTATCATAATTATTTGACAATTTTTTGTTTAGTTTTTTGTGCAATAAAGCAGCTAAGCTAACCCACCCAGTCGTACTTGGTTTCCTCCTTTTGATTGACAGGCAAGAAACTGTGGCAGCTGTCATCGCTTGCTCACACTAACTAGCTGCTAATCTGCCCCTTAACACCACAATGAGGCTCGTTAATTGCAGCATCCCAGCTATTCCGCTGCCCCCCACCCACCCAAAACGAGAGGGGGGGGGGGCATGGTGGAGGGGCCAGGATATAGTCTTCAGAAACGCGGTCACCTGTTCCTTAGCACAAAGCCCTCAATACCCAGACCTTTCCCCACAACCGTTCCCTCCATGCGTGGTCTATGGATCCCAGAGGTGTGTGTGTGTGTGTGTGTGTGTGTGTGTGTGTGTGTGTGTGTGTGTGTGTGTGTGTGTGTGTGTGTGTGTGTGTGTGTGTGTGTGTGTGTGTGTGTGTGTGTGTGTGTGTGTGTGTGTGTGTGTGTGTGTGGTGTGTGTGTGTGTGTGTGTGTGCACGTGCGCGTGTCACCATCTCGCAAAGAATTATCGTTCACAAATTGATTGTGAAATGTTTCATATAAAATTAAAGGACAAGATAATCGCATAAAGGTGCCAAGTGCATTTTTGTAATACATTTTGACTTTGTATATAAAAAATATATATCCAATTAATTAACATGAAATTCAAATAAATAACATTGAAGAAAAAAAAAAGGTTTATATAATTCCTATGACATCACCTCCCGGGTGCCTCCAACTGACATGGCTGTGAAGAAACAAAAATGGCGGTGGTCATTTCGAGGGGAGTGCTTCTGAAACCCCGGTTGTAAACAAAACCCTACAGAGGGACATAAAACACACACACCCCACCCTCTCCATTATTCAGTTGGAGCCTCTCCGTGTGCACATACATGTTTCATGCGTGTGTGTGTGCCACTGCGTGAGCTCTGGCGACAAGGCGGGGATGATTTCTCTCGTTCTGTCAAGATGGCGACCCTTTTCAATTAAGGTGCGCTTGTGCTCGAGAATTGTTGAATTATCCCAGTAATTGTTTTTTTTGCTATCCGATGTTTATACTGTAGGATAAACATAGCAGGAAAAAGTGTGAGTTAAGCTAACCCTTCCATTACATTTTCTATTTAAAAACAACTAAATAATGTGGGCATATATGTAAGTAATGGTATATGCATATAATATAGGCATATACCATATACCATTACTTACGGGGTAAGTAATGGTATATGCCTAATCCGGGCTCTATAGGTCGGTCCTTATAATGCCTCTTTCAATGAAGCTCTTTCAGGACTCCATACAGCAGTCTGTTTATAAAGCCAACAAACAGCCAAACCTGCCTTCAAATAAAGGAATGAGCTGTCAATCACCCCAACCCCCTTCACTCTCCCCCACTCCATTGGCCCTCACACTGAGCTAACCCTTGTGTTTCCCACGATGGCATTTTAAAGAATGTAAAAAATCCAATTCATAAAAAAACACACAAAGAAAATGATTCCAATGCCTTTTTAAAAAAAAATGTGTTCTAGATAAATTGCACTAATGTAAAATGATCATGGATGATTGCTGTTTTTCTAATGGTCTAAGTATAGGATAATAGTTTCAGGCATTGGATTGCAGTGTCAGTCATTCGATCACGATCACCTGTTACCACGACAGTGACCGGATGAGCTAATGCCTGGCGCTCGCACGCACAGTTGTACTCCACACATTGAAGGTTGTAAACCATTCTCATTGAATGCATTGTACATTTGTGTTAAGAATAATAATATTGTGTTGACGGAAGGAGGAGGAGGCTTTCTGGTTTTTACTTTTGTTGCGTCTTGGGGAAGTTTGGCGCTGCTCTTATGATGGTTATTTTCAACTGTCACTAACACTGAGTGTGTCGAGCTGACCTGATTGTTAAAGCACTGCTATTGTACTATACTATAGACTGTCACACTCTTCTGATTTAACAGAAGATGGATGCTTCATGAATACATCTTTGTGGCATGGCTGAGAGCTGAAAATGCTCTGGAATAATAATCAGACAAAAATGGAAGTGTGTGTGTTTGTGAAAAGGGGAACAAAGTGGAAGGGAGGACTTCCTGACGGGTTGTGTGGGGTCCTAAGCCCATTTTGTGTGTGTGTGTGTGTGTGTGTGTGTCTGTCCGTGTGTGTCCACCAGCATGGGGTCCTGTCCCTCAAACTAAGATGCGTTTCTTAACGATGGACCACCAAGAGGACGCAGGGTCACACGCCAGAGGGAAATAATAACAGTGAGCACCAAGGCATAAACCAGACTCCACCCTGATGAATAATGTTGTTTTTTTAATTTTGTGTGTGTGTGTGTGTGTGTGTGTGTGTGTGTGTGTGTGTGTGTGTGTGTGTGTGTGTGTGTGTGTGTGTGTGTGTGTGTGTGTGTGTGTGTGTGTGTGTGTGTGTGTGTGTGTGTGTGTGTGTGTGTGTGTGTGTGTGTGTGTGTGGCTAATGTCTGGTGAGCTCTACTCACAGAGCACTTTGGACCACTCCAGTGCCTCATTAGCATATTCACTCAGTTGGAGAAGGACGGGTCCTCACTGGGTTTAAACTTCTCGTTGATTTCCCTCCATTCATTGGCCTGTTGATCACCAGCTCCATTCTGACATTGAAGCTGTCAGCACAAATGAAGCGATCAATTATTTATGCAGCCGGCAACGTGACCGCCTGGCACCGTTGTTTGGCACACGATATCTTCCGCGGGATTTGCTGCTCTCGCCGCTCGCCTCGGCTAACAATGGTGAGGAGACGTTTTTAAATGAGGGATAAGGCCGGAGTTGTCCCAGTGCACCCAACACCGCACCGTGTAGCCACTGAGCCGACCCTGGGTAGACTGCCGGCGGCTTTGCCTTGGACACAAACAAATGGTGTGTGACTGTTTAATGCCTGTGCGTGTGTGTGCGTGCGTGCGTGCGTGTGTGTGTGTGTGTGTGAGATGCCACATGATCTTTATTGCGGATCAATATCTGTGGATGTACGTCTCTGCATTGTACCGTGTGGGTGGTGGTTTATTTAAAGCATTGTTCTGGAAGCCTGTTTGTGTGAAAGCGTTCTAGAAGGTTCTTCCGTGGTGTGTGTGTGTGTGTGTGTGTGTGTGTGTGTGTGTGTGTGTGTGTGTGTGTGTGTGTGTGTGTGGTGTGTGTGTGTGTGTGTGTGTGTGTGTGTGTGTGTGTGTGTGTGTGTGTGTGTGTGTGTGTGTGTGTGTGTGTGTGTGTATAGATGGAGGCAGGGCTCACCACCAGTGAGGGCCACTCATTCACACTGATCCCCTTCTCACGCAAAGCCGCTAAACAAAGGCCAGCTCAACATTTCCTGCGTGCCGTAGCTCAAGTGTTGGTCAACTCTTGTGCTTCATCAGCTGCGGGCGCAACTCTTAGGAATCTGTGTTTTGATTCCCTGAGATAATAGTTTTCTGAATGGATGTACCAGTCTGATGGTAATTATAGTAGTAGCATTGAGGTGATCATATAACAATGCCTGCAGCTAGAGGAGGAGTGACATGGTGTGTGTGGAGTAGTCTTTCTAGTCTCAAATGTATGATTTATTATTATAAAATATATCCCCCAGATGTATCACAATGATATTTGCATTCAATATTATTATGCAATATCGATAAATATCACGATATGCTTATTAATTCAAAGTACAAAGACTATTTTTCTTTTCTCTCACTGCCATTTAAAAAAATTATGTTTTAACGTTTAAGGGCATATTATCTGCTCCTCATTTATTTTACTATAAACCTGCATTTGTAACATATCTTCAATGCCTTCATTCCATGACGATACAATATTATTCAACATAATTATATGCATAATATACATTATACCACATAACCTATAACATAACTTATGACGTAGATACATGGTCTGTCCTCGCTTTATTAAAAAAAATTCATCTTTTTTATATTGCCTAGTTGTTTATATGCCTTGCCGTTTATATGCTTATTTGGTTATATTTCTCATTCCTAAGCTGCTCTTTTTGCTGTAAATATTGTGGATATTCTGATCCCTCCAATTCGTGATATTTGTATTGTTCTGTTTCACGTTCCGCTGGGCATCGACACTTTTTCATCCTGTATGTGCATGTGACGAATACTGTGTGTGTGTGTGTGTGTGTGTGTGTGGTGTGTGTGTGTGTGTGGTGTGTGTGTGTGTGTGTGTGTGTGGTTGTGTGTGTGTGTG
Source organism: Coryphaenoides rupestris (assembly GCA_002895965.2). NCBI lineage: Eukaryota > Metazoa > Chordata > Actinopteri > Gadiformes > Macrouridae > Coryphaenoides > Coryphaenoides rupestris. The sequence continues at coordinate 98,096 of PIJE02001456.1, forward strand.
TGTGTGTGTGTGTGTGTGTGTGTGTGTGTGTGTGTGTGTGTGTGTGTGTGTGTGTGTGTGGCCAGTGCGGGGGTGGTTCTGTGCAGAGCAGATGGACCTGGTGGCTGCTGGGCGCTGAGTGGGGATGTGTGGGTGCTGCTGGCAGGGTGCTTAATTAAGCCCTCACTCACCACCACTCTTTAAAGAACCACAGCTTCCCAACCGAGCCTTCGCTGCCTAGGAGTGTCTATCGCTCCATTTTAAGCATTGATGCCCAGCTCATTAGCATTGGTTTGACGAGCATGGTGATCCTGCCTCCTTTTGGAGACAGAGACACGCACGCACGCACGCACGCACACACACACACACACACACACGGTCTAAACGACACAAAAAAGGGGTCCTTGGCCTTTTAACCCGAGCTCAGACAAGGTCCTATGAGAACATCTAGTGAGTCCACATCACCTGTTGCCATGGTAGTTAAATAGGCAGAGATGAAGGGGGAAGAATGACAGGAGGGAGGGAGGGAAAGAAGGAGCGAGGGAGGGAGGGAGGGAGGGAGGGAGGGAGGGGAGCACAGGCAAATTGGATGGTAAGAGCATGGAATGGAATAAAGAGGAGGAGGAGATGGAGACGAGGAACATTAAAAGTAGCGGGTGCAAAGAAAATGGCGGTGGGCTAAAAATCATACTTAATAATAATACGACTTTTATCGTAAGTGGGGGGGGTTTCCTGGTGAATGATGCTATTCAGCTGGGCGAGGCCGCTGGGGTGTTGGCAATCTTTTTGGCTCTGGGAGACCAGCGGATCAAATGATTTTTATTCGTCCAAAAATACCTATTTTAATAGGTTGTGAGGTTCCTATTGATGGCCGGAAAAAAGATGACATATTATATTGAGCATACATATTCGATTTATATTATATGAACTAAATCTATGACAAAACAAACAAAATATATAATGGGAGAAGATGAATGTAATTACAAGGAGCAACGTGGGTAGACGCGACCGCATTTGAGGGAGGAGGGGGGTAGGAGGAGATCCCAAGGGCATGCTGTTTGTGACTACCGGGGAGAAGAGAAGATCAGCTGCACTCGAGGAGGGAACGGATGAATGGGAGACGAGAGAGAGAGAGAGAGGGGAGTGTGTAAGGGACGGCCTTCAGACGGCCATGACGCTCCGAGATAACGAGCCTCCAAGATAACGAGCCTCCAACAAGCGTATGAATGCGATGAGGTGAGAGGCGCCGGTGAGACAGAGTGTGAGAGGAGGCTGCCCTCTCCCTCACCCTTCCCCAGCGAGGCCACGCCGCCGCCGCCGCCGAGCGGAGGGGAGATCAGCCTCCGCCCCCGCAACCCGAACGCTGCAATGCTGCGGTCTCCTCCCTTCCATTCACGGACACCACCGCCGGTCTCCGTCAGAAACGAGACAACGGCGGAGGGAGAGGAGGGGGTTCTGTCTGTCTGATCGTCTGTAGAGTAGGGGAGGAGGAGGAGGAGGAGGAGGAGGGGGGGGAGGGGGGGAGTGTGGGAGACGAGATAGAGTAGGAGAGGGGAGGGGGAGAGAGCGGAGGGGTTCTGATTATCTACACAGAGGAGTGGGTGAGGAGGAGAGATGGGAGGGATTCTGTTTTGTTTATGCAGAGGAGTGGGAGAGATGGAGAGAACTGGGGGGGGGGGGGGGCGTTCTGTCTGTCCGATCATATTCTATACTGTCTGGTATGTGTGTATATACTGTACATACAGCAGCATACATTGTGTGTTTGTCGAGAGAACTAACCGACGAGCAATCAGAGATTAAGATAAGCAGCGATAAGCAGCATCAAAGCACCACAGGCGCTTGGGGGAGGGAGGGAGGGGGGGTAAAGATAACCGCTAAAATGAATGAGAGATTGATGGACGTAAGAGTAATTGTTGGGTGATTACGAGGCTAACCATACAGAGAGGATGCCGTTGTCGTTAAGAGGGTGGAGAGAGAGAGGGAGAGAGAGAGAGAGAGTAAGTGGTTTACAGGGTGCAGCGTTGGGAGGTGTAGTGTGAGCGAGGGAGGGAGGGAGGGAGGGAGGATGTAGATAAGCTCGATCAGAAGGAAGGAAGCGTCCTAATGGAGCACTTGCATGTGAATGAATAGCGAAATTGGGATAATGGTGCATTTAGGAACGCTGGGAGCAGGCGAGAGATGACAGGGGAGAGGGAGACGGGTGCTGATGCTGTGCTGACAAGCGTCAACGCTACGGGGCTCGACTGGCTTCCTTTACAAGCCACTGGGGACGGGTTGACTGAAAGATGTTGAGGAGGATGACAGGGTGGAAAACCCCCCCCCCCCCCCCCCCAACAAATGTAAAAGCATTGTTATTTTGGTCTTTTTTTCTAAATCCCTCCTGTTCCCTTCCAAAGCGATTGTAAGCATCACCACAGAGTCAAAGTGGCTCTCGGTGCAAGGCAGTGAAAGTAACGTGGGATTTATTTACCAATTAGAAGAGTGACTAACTCTAGACCACCACTCTGGTGAAATCCCTCCATTTGACTCTCGCCTCGAGTGAAGTATTAAAGGCCTTAATGCTATTAAACTATGTACCATGCTATTACAATGAAGACTTTAACACCGTGACCATTTATATGGATTTACATGCACATTTCATCCTTAATGCGGCACGGGTTTGTAGTGTACACATAATAGTTACAGATGGAAAAATTCAAAGGGAGAATAATTGCTTTTGAAAATTAAAATAAAAGCTTTTGAAGAAAAGTGCCGCAAACGTACAGCATAAATAGTACTTCTGGAAAGCACAAATGTGCCCCAAAGCCTCCAAAAAATGCGCTTGAGTTGCTACCTGAAACACTTAATTACAGTGAGCGCTGCCAAGCGGATAAACTGTCCGCGCAGGAGAATGCACATGACCTTTTTGTGAGGAAAAGCGTCCAGAACGCGGGGGTTTCGTTTAGTTCTGGCTGAACCCCATCCGCCAGCCATGCCAAGTTTATGTTGAAGTGCTAAACCCCGGCTAACGTTCGCGTCGACGCCGACACGGCCCGCGATTCAGCATCTGCTGCCGTGTGGACGGGGAGAGCCGACAGCCCGTCACCTTGAACCGGCCACTTCGCCACAACACAACAAAGCCGGCGACGGTTACGGGAAGTGTGTGTGTGTGTGTGTGTGTGTGTGTGTGTGTGTGTGTGTGTGTGTGTGTGTGTGTGTGTGTGTGTGTGTGTGTGTGTGTGTGTGTGTGTGTGTGTGTGTGTGTGTGTGTGTGTGTGTGTGTGTGTGTGTGTGTGGTGTGTGTGTGTGTGTGTGTGTGTGTGTGTGTGTGTGTGTGTGTGTGTGTGTGTGTGTGTGTGTGTGTGTGTGTGTGTGTATTGTATTTAACTCAACTGCTCATTAAATAAATGAAAATCACTTGTATAACTCACCCTTAATACAAATGAATTTAAACTTGACATTTACACTTATTGTGAGTGAAAAAAATTATATTAAGACTCACTTCTAGCAGTTTCACTAGAGCTTTTAATGAGACACTTGAGCTTGCTTTTCTTTCATAAGCTTTGATAGTTCTGGGGGTTTTGATGTGAGTCAGGGCCGAGAAGGTAACTTCACACATAAGTAGATCCAAAAGGCAAGAGTTCATTCAATGCACATTTCTCCAGCTCTGGATACTCCTTTGCAACATCACACCAAAACTCTGTCAGTGACTTTTCAGCATATGTCATCTTTTGCCCACGATCAGAGAACAAATCCACCAGGTTTTCCTGCAGTCTGGCAGGAAGGCTGCTGCTGCTTTCAGTCCCTCTGAATGGGTTCCTCACCCAGTCCAGCTGTTCTGACTTTGCTTCAATGTCATGAAAGTACTGGTTGAACTCAGTATTGAGTTTGGACAGATGTGTTTTCACAATGTACTTTTTTTCAGCATCAGTGGTGGCAAGATAGGCATCAAGCAGTGGGAAACAGCTTATATCCCCCTTGTCGCATTTCGTCTCCCATAAATTGACTTTATTTATGAATCCATTCACTCTGTCATACATGTTAAGGATATGTGAGTCCTTGCCTTGAAGTGAGAGGTTAAGCTCATTAAGCTTGGAGAAGACATCGGCAATATATGCCAGCCGTGCAACCCAGCCTGCATCCTGAAAAACAACTGCGAGAGGATGCAAGTACTCTGTCCGGAAAGCAGACACCTCAGTGCGAAGTTCAAACAGCCTGAGTAGTGGTAGCTGCTCTGCTCCGCCCGCTGTCTTGACAAAGAGTTTGAAATAGTCGGTGATTCGTAGGTCTGGACTGAATGAAATTAATCACCTTAACTGCGTCATCCATAACAGCACTTAACTCGGGGCTCATCCTTTAACTGGCGAGAGCCTCCCGGTGGATA
>PIJE02001456.1:107437-130451 GCA_002895965.2 Coryphaenoides rupestris
CCTCCCATTTACCATCGCTGCTGACATAATTTCTCAATCCCCGACGGATTTCTTCTTCTTAGTCTACCGCCGCTTGTCCAGTCATGCTCTGGTGGCTCCTGATTCTTCTTCGGCTTCTATGAGTTCTTTGTAGCGGTGAAGAGATGGTGGGGTGTTGGGCGCTGGGGTGGTTAAACAGACAGGCGCCAAATTAACAAAGGACACACACACACACACACACACACACACACACACACACACACACACACACACACACACACACACACACACACACACACACACACACACACACACATGGCTAAACACACACATACACACACGCACAGCTGAATACACACACACACACGCAGACATACATACACAAACGGCCATACACACACACGGATAGAGACACACATACACAGGTGTGTTCAGTGCAAGCCACAGACTTGAATGAGGAAGTGATGAGTACTTGGATGTAGGTCTGTGTCATCATGGATGACAGAGAGGAAGACTGTTATTATCTCAGGGGGCAGTTAGGGTTTTCGGTCGGTGAGGGTAATTCAGGTTTGTCGGGAAAAGGGAGGGTGTTGTGTTGGCTGTGTGTGTGTGTGTGTCTGCTGGTGTCTTAAAAGAGTAATCACGGTCCATGAAAGAACTTACGTGTCCTAAAGCAGTTAAGTTGAGTTAACTTAAGTTGCGCTGATCTCCTCCAGGTTCCCGGACTGCGACGAGGCCTACCCCCGCCAGGAGGACCTGCTGACCACCTCGGACGACTCGGCCGACCAGGCGTCCATGACCGTCCAGCGGGACTACGGCTTCTGGTGCCCCCGGGAGCTGAAGGTGGACCCCGAGCTGGGCTACACGTTCCTGGGCAGGCGGGACTGCTCGGCCCCCTGCCCCTCCATGTTCTTCGGCCGCCAGGAGCTGAGCGCGGCACGCTACGCCATCGGCGCCGTGTCCATCGTCTGCCTGTCGGCCACACTCTTCACCTTCCTCACCTTCCTCATCGACGTCACCCGGTAACCCTTCCCCCGTCTTCGGTTTGATCCCCGGGGTCCGCAGCCTAACCTGTAGGCCGCCCTCGAGCTAGATGCCCAAACTTTATCCTGCTCATTAATGACATGTCTGAATTCACTGCTGCTAAATGACTATAGGCCTATTAATAGTAGATATGTAAAACCGATCTCTTCTATGAAGTTTATGTTTATTTGTGAATAAAGACGCAAGTAACATAAGAATAGTTTCACATTATATAATTGACACATTATAATAACCTATGCCACACAATTAATTGATAGCGAAGGCAATTAAGTATCTTTTTTCTTCTTCTTTCATCTAAGGTTCCGCTACCCTGAGAGACCGATCATCTTCTACGCCGTGTGCTACGTCATGGTGTCGCTGGTGTTCTTCCTGGGCTTCCTATTGGAGGACAGAGTAGCGTGTAATGCTGCCAGCCCCGCCCACTTCCGGGCCTCCACTGTCACGCAGGGATCCCACAACAAGGTGAGGCTGCGTTACCATGGCGCCACTGTGGGCTGTGTTTTGGGACATGTAACTGTCCCAAAAGAGTTTAAGGTCTGGCATTGGATCTTTCATATCTCTGCATGGTGATCAACTGCAGTTGAAGAAAATTAACCGTTTAAAAAATATCTTCAGTCCGTGTTTCAATTGTGCAGAAGATGTGGAGCGCTCCAGTTGAGAACGATCAAAACATACTCACACAGTGGGGGGGGGGCGGGGGCGGTCTATGCAAATGCACACGTACATACACAGCCTCTGCTGTCGTAGGCCTTCAAGCCAAGTGCAGTGATAATTGTAATCAATTATGAATACAATTATCATCCATTATTAGTGTTATTATTTCATTTCTATTCATTATTTAAATGGGAGCGGGTGGGTTTTAAGTGTTCTAAACACCAATATAACAATCTTCTGTTACTACATATCCTTTTCAATGTTATTGTGTTGCATTTTATCACATTATAGTGTATTGTATTTTCAGCCTATATTATTGCATCCCTGCCTGGGTACCACAGATGTAGAGCAGTGGTTCCCAACCTTTTTTGTCTTGTGTACCCCTTGCGCTGGTCGCCATTCTATAAGTACCCCCTCACTCATCTGTGATGATTCGCCTACATTTTCTCTTGTATTAAACCCTTTGTAATTGTATTTAACCCAACTGCTCATTAAATAAATGAAAATCACTTGTATAACTCACCCTTAATACAAATGAATTTAAACTTGACATTTACACTTATTGTGAGTGAAAAAAATTATATTAAGACTCACTTCTAGCAGTTTCACTAGAGCTTTTAATGAGACACTTGAGCTTGCTTTTCTTTCATAAGCTTTGATAGTTCTGGGGGTTTTGATGTGAGTCAGGGCCGAGAAGGTAACTTCACACATAAGTAGATCCAAAAGGCAAGAGTTCATTCAATGCACATTTCCCCAGCTCTGGATACTCCTTCGCAACATCACACCAAAACTCTGTCAGTGACTTTTCAGCATATGCCATCTTTTGCCCACGATCAGAGAACAAATCCACCAGGTTTTCCTGCAGTCTGGCAGGAAGGCTGCTGCTGCTTTCAGTCCCTCTGAATGGGTTCCTCACCCAGTCCAGCTGTTCTGACTTTGCTTCAAAGTGTCATGAAAGTACTGGTTGAACTCAGTATTGAGTTTGGACAGATGTGTTTTCACAATGTACTTTTTTTCAGCATCAGTGGTGGCAAGATAGGCATCAAGCAGTGGGAAACAGCTTATATCCCCCTTGTCGCATTTTGTCTCCCATAAATTGACTTTATTTATGAATCCATTCATTGTGAGTCCTTGCCTTGAAGTGAGAGGTTAAGCTCATTAAGCTTGGAGAAGACATCGGCAATATATGCCAGCCGTGCAACCCAGCCTGCATCCTGAAAAACAACTGCGAGAGGATGCAAGTAGGCTACTCTGTCCGGAAAGCAGACACCTCAGTGTGAAGTTCAAACAGCCTGAGTAGTGGTAGCTGCTCTGCTCCGCCCGCTGTCTTGACAAAGAGTTTGAAATAGTCGGTGATTCGTAGGTCTGGACTGAATGAAATTAATCACCTTAACTGCGTCATCCATAACAGCACTTAACTCGGGGCTCATCCTTTTACTGGCGAGAGCCTCCCAGTGGATTATACAGTGATTCCACTTAATTTCGGGGTTTACCTTCATGACACGTCCGTGCAGCCCACGCACTTTCCCCGTCATCGCAGCTGCGCCGTCGGTACAGATGTGACTGCAGGAGAGTATGGAACGCCATCCAGGCAAAAACCGACACGTAATTAACGTGTTAACACGTCCAAAAACGACGTGTTAATATGTTAATTATGTGTCGGAGAGCACTCATTCCACACTGCTATGCGCGCCGCCGCAGCGTGAACGTGAACTACAGTGTTGTTACTCGCGGACGCGGACTCGCACACGTGGAACGAGACCGCGGACACCAGGCTTATAGAAAATGTATTAAAAATGTTTTTTTGTGTGGAAAAAAATTGCAATCCCTAATCTTTCTACGTACCCCCTGCAATCCCATCAAGTACCCCTAGGGGTCCGCGTACCCCCGGTTGGGAACCACTGATGTAGAGTAGCGTGATGCTAATTCTAGTGGAATTGTGAATTGTGCATGGGTCCCTGACAAATACACAATAAACTAAACTTTACTACTACTACTACTACAATGCATTGGTAGCCCACAGCATCTGATGTGTACATAAATACTTAATAGGATAGCTGCATGCACTGTATCAGCTGAAGTGATCCAGCTTCACCCGCTGTTTCTCTTCTCCCCTCGCCCTCTCTCCCCCCTCCTCCCTCCTCCCCCATTGCCAGGTGTGCACGCTGGTCTTCATGGTGCTCTACTTCTTCACCATGGCGGGCAACGTGTGGTGGGTGATCCTCACCATCACCTGGTTCCTGGCCGCCGTGCCCAAGTGGGGCAGCGAGGCCATCGAGAAGAAGGCCCTGCTATTCCACGCCTGCGCCTGGGGCCTGCCGGGGGCGCTCACCGTCACCCTGCTCGCCCTCAACAAGATCGAGGGCGACGGCATCAGCGGCGTGTGCTTCGTGGGCCTCTACGACGTGGACGCCCTGCGCTGGTTCGTCCTGGCGCCACTCTGCCTCAACGTGGCGGTGAGCGCAGTGGGAGGGAGAGGGGTGGGGGGAGATAGAGGGAGAGAAAGACTGTCTTTTGCGAGCATTCTTTGAGTAATCCGCTGTAATCGATTGCATGCATGAGTAATGTAATGGCATGTTTTCTGTCTAAACTATAAATATGGCCATTGCCCCTCTTAGAGAGGGTTGTTTCGGACACTCACCACCTCCGCCTTCATTCACCTGATGAGATGTTGTTGCCTTCGCTCTCAGGTTTACAAACAAAATAGAATGCTTCTTCTTTCAAGCAATCGCAAACTAATAACGAACTATTCAACTAAATGTATATCCACTGTGAATGGGACGAAGACACTGAGTGCATGGTAATAGACGAGTCTCGATAACCGTGTACAAAATGTAGACATTAGAGAAACGCGAGAACGCACGGCAATGGTCATTGTGTCCTGCCACTATTAATAGGTTATTTTATAGGTTTTATAATCTCAACACCACCGCTCCCAGGTGGGCGTGTCCCTGCTGCTGGTGGGCGTGGTGGCGCTGAACCGCGTGCGCATGGAGATCCCCCTGGAGAAGGAGAACCAGACCAAGCTGGTCAAGTTCATGATCCGCATCGGTGTGTTCTCCGTGCTCTACCTGGCGCCGCTGCTCACGGTCATCGGCTGCTACCTGTATGAGCACGCGCACCGCGCCGCCTGGGACACCACCTGGGTGAGCCGCAACTGCAGGCGCTACCACATCCCCTGTCCCTTCAAGGTGAGCCAGCACCACCCGCCGGCCCCCCCACCCTCGACTCCTTCACATCGCATTAAGCAAGGGGGATAGTTTCCGTCTGGTTGTTCCGGGTGGAGCAGCCTGGACAGAGTTTGGTTTTTCATCACCCAAGCCCCCTTGTGACGAGATTTGATCTGTTTTTGATCATGTGAGTGACAGACAGTCTCTCAGAATGTCAATTCACCTTGGAACTGTTGTAAGGCTCAGCTAGCTTAGCCTGAGGGTTTTGAGAGAGAGAGAGAGAGAGAGAGAGAGAGAGAGAGAGAAGAGAGAGAGAGAGAGAGAGAGAGAGAGAGAGAGAGAGGAGAGAGAGAGAGAGAGAGAGAGAGAGAGAAGAGAGAGAAGAAGAGAGAGAGAGAGAGAGAGAGAGAAGAGGTACAGAGAGATGTACTACAATATACATTATTACTATATATATATATATTACTATATTATATTATATATTATACTGTACTATATTATATTATATATACTATATTATATTATATATACTGTACTATATTATATTATATATACTATATTATATTATATATACTTACTATATATTATATTATATTACTGTACTATATTATATTATATATATTTATATACTATATATACTATATATATTATATATACTGTACTATATTATATTATATATACTATTATATTATATATACTATATTATATTATATTATACTATACTAATTATATTATATATACTATATTATATTATATATACTATATTATATATATTATATTATACTATATATATATTATACTATATTATTATTATACTATATTATATTATATTATATTTACTATATTATATTATTATACTATATTATATTATATATTATATTATATTATTATACTATATTATATTATATTATATTACTATATTATTATTATTATATATACTTATTATATTATTATATACTATTATATTATATATTACTATATTATATTATATATACTGTACTATATTATATTATATATACTATATTATATTATATTATACTATATTATATTATATATACTATATTATATTATATATACTATATTATATTATATTATATATACTATATTATATTATGTATACTATATTATATTATATATACTATATTATATTATATATACTGTACTATATTATATTATGTATACTATATTATATTATATTATATATACTATATTATATTATGTATACTATATTATATTCTCACTCAGATCACACAGCAGATTGTTCGATTCCTCACAGACCAACACATACTAGATGGTACACGTACACAATAGAGAGAGAGAGAGAGACATTGAGGGAGACAGTTAGAGGGAGAGAGAGACAGTTAGAGAGAGAGAGAGAGAGAGAGAGAGAGAGAGAGAGAGAGAGAGAGAGAGAGAGAGAGAGAGAGGAGAGAGAGAGAGAGAGAGAGAGAGAGAGAGAGAGAGAGAGAGACAGAGAGAGAGAGAGAGACAGAGTGAGAGAGAGAGAGAGAGAGAGACAGAGAGAGACAGTGAGAGAGAGAAATTCAAAACTGCAATATTGCAGCCTTGTGTACACATTTCTTCATTATAGAATATCTGCAATTGTAAATTAGATTTGTTTTGTTCTTGTTTTATTTTCCACTCGCTTTGGCGATGTAAATGTACGCTTCCCCCACGACAATAAAGCGCTTTACATTGAAATTGAATTGAATTGAGAGAGAGACAGAGAGAGAGAGAGAGAGAGAGAGAGAGACAGAGAGAGAGAGAGACAGAGAGACAGAGAGAGAGAGGAAGTCCTTGTAAACGGACGGAGACGGACGGAGGTGCTGTGCAGCGTCAGGGCTGTGAGGACGCTGCGCTCCCACAACGCGTTCCAACTCACGCCAACGAGGCCCAGCGGCTACCGGGCGCTTCAACCGGATCCCACGTTAACCGGATCCCACGTTAACCGGATCCCCACGTTAACCGGATCCCCACGTTAACCGGATCCCCACGTTAACCGGATCCCCACGTTAACCGGATCCCACGTTAACCGGATCCCCACGTTAACCGGATCCCCACGTTAACCGGATCCCACTTTAACCGGATCCCACGTTAACCGGATCCCACGTTAACCGGATCCCACGTTAACCGGATCCCCACGTTAACCGGATCCCACGTTAACCGGATCCCCACGTTAACCGGATCCCCACGTTAACCGGATCCCCACGTTAACCGGATCCCACGTTAACCGGATCCCCACGTTAACCGGATCCCACGTTAACCGGATCCCACGTTAACCGGATCCCCACGTTAACCGGATCCCCACGTTAACCGGATCCCCACGTTAACCGGATCCCACGTTAACCGGATCCCCACGTTAACCGGATCCCACGTTAACCGGATCCCCACGTTAACCGGATCCCACGTTAACCGGATCCCCACGTTAACCGGATCCCCACGTTAACCGGATCCCACGTTAACCGGATCCCACGTTAACCGGATCCCACGTTAACCGGATCCCCACGTTAACCGGATCCCCACGTTAACCGGATCCCCACGTTAACCGGATCCCACCGTGTTACAGACGGCGAAACATCAGCCCCCCCCCCACATGACCTATTGACTGACTGCTATGTGCGGTGATCTGGGGAAAAATATTCATCACGTTTGCATTTACATTTCGGGGCTTTTTCATCCAAAGCGGATCACTGTGGTGCGTACAAAGACAAGAAGGTTTCGAGCATCCATCCATCCATCCATCCATCCATCCATCCATCCATCCATCCATCCGTCGGGCATCCAAGACTAAATCGAAGCCGAGATAAGAGCAGACGTGCCGTTCTGTGTGTGCGCGACCTCACCGACCTCAAAAGCAACCCCCATCGTTTCTGACCGGCGGCGACACGACCGTCGACCAAACCCTCTCTCTCTCTCTCCGGCGAACCGGCCGATTACGCGGACGCTAACGGGGGGCCACCTGTCGTGGTATATATAACGTATATAAGTATATATAAGTATAACGAAACATCTCAAACCTTCCCTATGGAATAAGGATCTAAAATATTCTCTCTGAAACTAAGTCTCATCCTCTTTCCAGAAGAAAGCCCCTGGAGTTACAACACAGGAAGCTGTTACACAGACACAAACAAATTACATCACATCCCCCTAGCTAGCTATTAAATTAATTATTTCCTTCAGATGTTTACTACTTTTTGAATCGTCTGCCCCCCTCCCTCCCATTTACCATCGCTGCTGACTATAATTTCTCAATCCCCGACGGATTTCTTCTTCTTAGTCTACCGCCGCTTGTCCAGTCATGCTCTGGTGCCTCCTGATTCTTCTTCGGCTTTCTATGAGTTCTTTGTAGCGGTGAAGAGGAATGGGTGGGTGTTGGCGCTGGGTGGTTAAACAGACAGGCGCCAAATTAACAAAGGACACACACACACACACACACACACACACACACACACACACACACGGATAAACACCCCACCCCACCCCACCCCCCGACACACACACACACACACACACACACACACACCACACACACACACACACACCACACAACACACACACACACACACACACACACACACACACACACACACGGCTAAACACACACATACACACACGCACAGCTGAATACACGCACACACGCAGACTTACATACACAAACGGCCATACACACACACGGATAGAGACACATACACAGGTGTGTTCAGTGCAAGCCACAGACTTGAATGAGGAAGTGATGAGTACTTGGATGTAGGTCTGTGTCATCATGGATGACAGAGAGGAAGACTGTTATTATCTCAGGGGGCAGTTAGGGTTTTCGGTCGGTGAGGGTAATTCAGGTTTGTCGGGAAAAGGGAGGGTGTTGTGTTGGCTGTGTGTGTGTGTGTGTGTGTGTCTGCTGGTGTCTTAAAAGAAAGTAATCACGGTACATGAAAGAACTTACGTGTGTGTGTGTGTGTGTGTGTGTGTGTGTGTGTGTGTGTGTGTGTGTGTGTGTGTGTGTGTGTGTGTGTGTGTGTGTGTGTGTGTGTGTGTGTGTGTGTGTGTGTGTGTGTGTGTGTGTGTGTGTGTGTGTGGGGCTTGTATGCAGAAACCCCCTCACTATGGAATTTAATTATTACTCTGCTATTTGAACCTCCCTCTCAAGGTGTGTGTGTGTGCAACTTTTGAAATAATTGCCATCTATAGCTTTTATTTGTTTGTGTTTAATGCTGTTAACAGATATATGTTAAAGATATCATTACTTGTGTTGTGATAGCCAAGCCTACAGTAAATGGTTGACAGTTCTATTGACTGCCTGTCTGCTGCAGTGAGCGAGGCTGCCACAAGAGGGAGTCCTTTATCACCTGCATTTATTGGTTCGTTGATGGAAGGGAAACCTCTCATTTCACCCAATCACACTCTACTTGCATACAGTCTAACATAACCTAAATGAATCATTGTTCTACAGTATGAATTCCCAATAAAAATGGCCTGCCCCTCACACTATCTAACATTATTCTTACATAACTGTGGTCTAAACCTTTAGTTAGCTTTGTCCTATGTCATAATTGTGGTATAAACCTTGCAGCATAACTGTATACTGTAAACACTGGGTTTGTTTTGTCCTATAATATCAGTTATCCTTATAGCATAACTGGTATAACCCTTCATTTGTTTTATCCTATAATGTCAGCTCTCCTTGAATTTGTGTCTCCCTGCAGGTGGAGGAGAGCCACGAGCCGGCCCTGGTCCTGTTCCTCATCAAGTACCTGATGATGCTGGTGGTGGGCGTGCCCTCGGTCTTCTGGGTGGGCAGCAAGAAGACGTGCTTCGAGTGGGCCAGCTTCCTGCACGGCAAAAAGCATAAAGAGTAAGCACGTGTTCCCTTTGAGACGGGCTCAAGATAAGATAAGATATAACTTTATTAATCCCGAAGGAAATTCTTGTGCCAGGTTGCATAGGAATACAGTACAACAAAACACACGCCTTTAAAAGTGAAATAACGTGTCCTTATGTTGGCACCATGTCTCTGTGTCCTCCAGAAACTCCCACAAATGAAATGCATAATGATCTATATGAATCTCCATCACAGATCCCTCCTATCGTTAGTCACAGAAATGCATGAGGCCCTAAATCAGAATAAGATATGCAGAGCCTATGGAAGAATATAGATGCATGCCATTTAGTCAATGTTTTTACCCACAGCAGCTTACAATGAGTACATACATTTGCCACTGCTTCACATCTCCCCTCTTCCTCTGTCTCCCGTCTCCCCTCCTCCTGTACTCGCTCTCCCCCGTCTCCCCCGGGTCCCCTGTCTCCCCCCTCTACAGTAGCGGGGTGAACGAGTCCCGCCAGGTGCTGCAGGAGCAGCCGGACTTGGCCCAGTCCTTGCTGCGGGACCCCAACACCCCGATAATACGGAAGTCCAGGGGGACATCCACTCAGGTAGGACACACACACACACACACACACACACACACACACACACACACACACACACACACACACACACACACACACACACACACACACACACACACACCGTGCGCTTACCCTGCACTCCACCCTCCACACCCAGGGCACGTCCACGCACGCGTCCTCCACCCAGCTGGCCGTCCTGGACGACCCCGACGAGCCCATCGGACCCTACCCCGGCCTGCCCGCCTCCAGCCGGAGCAAGCCCAGCAGTGTCCACAGCAAAGTCAGTTACCACGGCAGCCTCAACCGTTCCCGTGACAACAGGTAGAGCAGGAAGTGCTTTTTTTTGTGTAATATATATATACATTATATATCTTTTTTTTTCTGATTCTTATAGCACTTCCTGCCTCACACTCAACCTGTGTCTACCCTTTATAGGCATGACTCCGCGGCCGGTTACGGCGGCTCAGAGGTGCGCAGTTACCATGGCAGCATCCCCCGCCTCGATCACCCTCTGTCCACTCACAGCAGCCTCCACCGGCTCGACGGCCAATCGGCGCGCAGCAGCACCCAGCGGGACGCGTCAGAAGCCCCACCGACACTCATCACGCACGGCACCACGGTGGCGGCGGCGGTGCCGGCCGACAGCGAGCCAGCTGGCGACGACGGAACCAGCGCCTGAGGAGGAAAACAGGAAGTGCCGAGGGAAGTAAACCAGGAAGCCGTCTAGATATTTACGTTGTCGTCGCCCGCCTGTTTACCTGGATGGAAGTGTTCATGACACATGCACACCACTCCACACTGTGTCGGTGTCTCAGGAGGAGGAGTCTGACGGTCCACTCTGAGCTGTGGTCGTGATGTGGGATGAGTCTGGATGGAGGTGTGAGCCCCGCCCATCTGGCCAGTCTGAGGCCCGCCTCAGCATAGCCTCAGCCTCCACCACAAACTGGAGGCTGAGGAGCGACTCTGCTGGGAGGCGGACCTTAAACTGAGACTTTACTCGGGGGTTTAAGGTCTGAGAGTGAGGACACAAGCGGAACCATAAAATGGAGACGGGGTGAAGATGGAAAGAAGAGAAAGAAAGACAGAAGGGATTTTAAATGTAAATTATATCTTGCTGTTACGTAGGTTTTTTATGACATTTAAAAATGGTTTTAATTGTTGTTTTTGTGGCCTCAAAAGAACATTTGGCTTTTTCCATTCTCAAGTCTCAACCAGCGCAATCGTGGCAAGAGATGTGTTTATGCCTAACTAGGAGGTAACCAAACGCCACAAAATGACTACTTTAGTGTGGACCTGTGGATTCGTCAGCTCTGGGCTGAAGTATTTTTATACTGTGAATGTACAAAATGTGTGTATGTGAAATCTGCACGTGTGTGTGTGTGCAGGAACAGACAGGGTGTTGCATTGCATTTTAAAAGATCACTTAAAAGAGATCACGGTGCATGAAAGACCGTACGTGTGCGTGCGTGTGTGTGTGTGTCTCTCTCAAATAATACATGTGCGTGTGTGTGTGTGTGTCTGTCTCTCTCAAATAATACAACTCAAAGTTATTGCAGTTGACAGCCCCATCCCTCCCCCAACTAATGTGAGCGTCTCTTTTCAAACGGGATTATGCCCAGTCGATTTTTTTTAGAGAGTATTTTATTAACCTGCATTTAACAATTAATCGATGAAAATTCCAGAAAATGGGAAGAATTCTCATTCTAAAAATGTCGAGGTTTTGCAATGGTTCCGTCATGCATCCAGAGCTCATGTCTGTCACGGTCAGTCTATTCTCGGGGTGTTTTTTTAATCTGTATAAAGTGGTGCTAACGGTCTCTCTAGCCCAGGCAGACATGGGTTTGAAGGGTGCTAGTAGGGTGCTACCCTCGTCCACAGTGTGTCCTGCAGTAGATGGGATGTTTACATATGTAGACCAGCGGAAGGTTAAAGGGGACATTCATTTTTGCAATGTCCGTATGCTATTAGAACACAGCACAGCGTCACGGTTTACCCTTTAATACACATGCACCAACGCCAAGTCATTGTTATTGGGGAAATTGTTTTATTTTGTATTTATTCAGTTTATTTGTCAGGGACAGTGCATATTAATAAACAGTACTGTAAATATGCCAGAATTAGCCAGGAGGCTAGTTTTCATCTGTAGTCCCTTTGCCAGGTGTGAAGTTGGCAGCTAAAATTAAAATGAAAAACACATTTAAAACAATAGTCATGTAAGTCATATCATATATTAGATGCACCGCTTTACATGCAGCGCTCATTGTCACTGTATAGACTGACTGGATAGCACTTTGTGTGACCGTTGATCTGTCCTGCGTCACTATTTCATCATCATCTTCATCATCATCCCCTTGACCTGTCATGAACCCACAACCTCCATCCTAGCTCTGTTCCTTTGTGTCTGCCCGAAAGGATTGGTTAGCAGTACATGCATGCAATGGGCCCTGTAGCAGCCCATTAATGTAATAACTACCGTTAATGTAATAACAGAATAATTTAGCAATTCTTAATGTAATAAAAGTTGATAATGTAATAACTGGCTAATAATGTAATACATTTTCTAAACCAATAATGTAATAACCTTTTGCGCCTAATGTAATAACTTTTGACATTATTGTTATGGAAAGAAGTAGTGGTCTTTTTTATTTGAGAACACATCTTCAAAAAGGTATAGATTTCATATTATACAACATAAGAGTAAAACATGGCTCGTGGCTCTCACGTCATCTGGTACTCAAATGGATAAGGAGTAGACTAGCCTATAGGGCAAAAGGTTATTACGTTATTGGTTTAGAAAATGTATTACATTATTGGCCAGTTATTACATTGACTTTTATTCCATTAAGAATTGCTAAATGATTGTTATTGGCAGTTATTACATTAATGGTAGTTACTACATTATTGGCTGCTACATGGCCATTAAAGTTGGGAGCTACACCTCCTTATATTAATTAGCACTGCTTTGCTTTACCTGAGCCACAGAATTACAATCCGCTTTTAATTTGCTTGGAATTGGTTGTTTTAAAAACATAACTATACAGTCATGTATACACACACACACACACACCATATATTTAGCCTATTTTCTACCTGTCCAAACTACCTCCACAGTAGACTAACCTCTGAACTTCAAATTCCCACCGCTGTCCAACATGGTGTCTGCTCATACCATGGTTAATATAGCTGTCTGCTGCTAACTGTAGCTGCTAACATCTCGTTCCATGCTCTTCTCTGTACTCTTCGACAAACTAGCTTAGCCTCTTTCTTCTTGGACCTGTAATGCCTCTTGTGATTGTGAGTGTGTCCTCTAAGGCGTGTACAATGGACCTAGTGCTACATAATGTCTGTATTTTTCTAACCGTTACCAATCTCTCTATAAACAGTTTATTTTATACTGCGTCAATGCATCCGACACATACTCGGCGACAATCTTCAGACTCCTTAATCTTCTTAATCCAGCAACAAGGGGGGGGGAGACAACAAGGGGAGATGATGTGAAGGTGACTTTGGTGAATGAGTCCATCCCTTGTTTACTGGTGTACTTAACAGTCTTGTACAGGCAGGCTAATAAACGTTTGATACTTTTTGTCTTCAATTCATGTACGATGCCGTCGTTCTGTTAACTTCTCTACTATCTTTCCAATGACGTCCTCATGAGTTGACCCTGTAAAAACACACGGTCCACGGCATCCCGTGCAGTATTTGAATTATTTGTTGCACTAAAGATTGTTCAAATGTCTTTTGCTTTTGTCTTTTTGTATTTTTTCCACATTCACTCTCTGTAGTTGCTGTAGTAGTCCAAAAATGTTGACCTGTAGTAAGTCACACACTGCAATTGGCGACTATTACAGCAATCAGAAAATTTTCATTTTGTGCCATGTAATTTACCCTTTCAATGACTTCTAATTTGTAGTACATAACAAACTCTAATGTGGAGTTAATACAGCCACCAGAATAAGACCCGTTTCTAATTCATGTGAGTTAGATGAGGTGTAAAGGTGATAATAGGCTATTAATTTTCAGGGACTGGCATGTCAAGCGAATAACCATGAAATGTGTAATTTGCAGAGGATCCCTCACTCAGACCATAGGTGAAATGTGTAATTTGCAGACGCTCCCTTACTCAGACCGCAGCTACTGAAGGTAACGCGATTCTCGGATAAATATTGACAGCGACAAGAAATATTTTCTTTTGCCATATCATATAGTAGTGTATATAAAGTATTTCAAACTTTGTATTGGTATGAAAGTCTACAGATTCAGATATCACTTCATAACTCAAAAAAACACCATGACCTATACAATATCACATACAGTATGAACTGAAACTCCATTAATAATGAGCGATGGAGAGAGAGAGAGAGAGAGGGTAAAGGTCATCAGGACCAGACTCCCGAGTGCTCCCTCTTCCTGCGGACGATGGCGGCCACGTCTTGTTTGAGGGTGGAGACACACTGCTCTAGCTGCTCTGAGAAGTCCCTCAGCAGGCGGCTCTGCTCGTCCACAAACAGCCTGAGACCCAACTGGTCCGATTCCTCCTGCACACGTACACACACACACACACACACACTTTTCATTAAAACTTTGTTTTTAAAAGATATCCAAGGTCACTAAACTGAATAGTGATTCAATTTGAGTAGTTAACACCACATAACGCCAATAATGTAATACATTTTCTAAACCAATAATGTAATAACCTTTTGTGCCTAATGTAATAACTTATTACATTGTTGGCAGGTTATTACATTAGCTGTGTAAAAAAAAAAGAAATAAAAAATGTAATGACTGAGCTAATAATGTAATAATACGTATACATAATAATAACATGACTATATTAAGTTTTATTTATTGGCTAAAGTGTCACACTTCCATGACACTCACCCTTACTGTTACTTCTTTCAAATAGCTGCACACACACCCCCCACACACACACATGCACCACACCACAAGCACACACACACACACACCTCTAATTTAACCAGCAATCCGAGTTCACAATGAAATCATGTTTTGACTTTGCTTTTGTTACATTTGTATTAATCTCAGATCCAATGAGTCTACAGTTGGGCTATCTTGATAAAGGCAGGACGGAGTATAACAGCACACAGAGAGGTGAGATGACAGACGGACGATGGCGTGCGTACACTGGGCCTGTGTCTTCGCAGGCGCTGCACTTGACCCCGGACCGAGGTCATGTTGTGGTAGAACACCTTCAGGGCGCGCGCAAACTCAGCGTCAGAGCTGGGCCGCAGGGACCGCCCACGGCCACCCTCTGCACCTAGGTTACAGGTGTGTGTGTGTGTGTGTGTGTGAAGACATTGATATTACAACAACAAACAATCTATATCTGACCAAAGGACATTATAGATAAAATTACTCATCCAATTCAAGTGTAATTATGACTTATCTTTACGTTTGCATGGATGAATTGTAACTGAATGCATTGGTAACAGGTCTTGTTAAATACAGACTGACTCACAATGAGACTAAATACTAATATAACAATAAATAGACAATAGAAATCCTTATAGAAGTCCATGGCACAGTCACAGTTATTGTTTTCATATTCAGATTTCTTCATCTATATTGTGTGTGAGCGCGTGGTACTGATGAGCTGTGAGTGAAAGTGTGCAGATGTTTGGTCCTCGGGCGGCGTCTTACCACTCCTGCCGGTGTGGAGCTGCTCTCTCAGAGAGTGGTTCTCCTTCTTCAGGGAGGAGTTGGCGCTCCTCAACTCCTCCAGTTCCTCCTGCAAGGCTCTCGTGGACGGGCTCACGTCTACAGGATCCACAGGCTTAACGTACACACGCACACACATGTTTATGTACGCACGCGCGTACACACACACAATTATATTCGATTTTGACAAATTATTGGCTATTGGCAACATAGGAGATCAGAGGCTTTAGTAGCTATCAGAGATGTCACTCACTGTAGCGGTGTCTGCTGTTACGGACTGGTCAATGATGAAGATCCCATTTGTAGTCATCTTCACTCCTTCCATAGAGGAGGTCAGGGCCGTGCAGCCCTCTGAGACAGGAAACCAACACCTTCTAGTAGCCAAGATACCAGGAAGTGCAATACAACCATCCGTCCATCCATTCACTTTTCATCCATCCCTCCGTCAATTAATTCACGCATCAATCCATTCGTCTGTCCATCCATCCAGCCATCCTTTCATTCAACCATCAACTACACTAAGATTAACATTTGTTAATTCAGCAATAAGCATGAACTAATAGTTAATTAACAGCTAATCATCATGCTCTAATTGTGGCCTAATGGTGTTCAGGGTCATTGAGATAGTATTAGCCAAACACAACCCTACCCCTCTACCCCTTATCCTAACCCCTATTATAATGCTGCATTAACTAAGGTTAATTCATGATTAATCAATGCATCCTACTTTCTAAAGTGTTCCCCAAACGTTCGCCCACCCATCCATCCAACCTATCGTCCGTCCATCCATCCTCCCATCTACCCCTCCACCCATGTGTTGGTGCAGAGACCCACCCTGCAGGCCCCACAGCTCGAGCACCAGGGCGCTGCTCTGCAGGTGGTGGAGCAGCCGCTGGGCGCTGTGCAGGCAGGCGAAGTGGAAGCGGTGGTCCAGCAGGGGGTTGACGTTGTGCCACACCGCCGGGGTGTACAGCGGCTGGCTGCTCTCAAACAACCTGAAGCTGAGAGGCACACAAGCGATGAGAATTGGGAGCAGGAGCCAGAAACAGAGGAGAGACCTTGGTAGAGATACTGTTTGTAACATTGTCAATATTAGTCTGTATTTGTTCAATAAGACTCACCCGATCTGGACCCCTCTGTCGCGGCAGGCTTGGATCCAGCGGAGGCCGCAGCACTGCTCCAGAACCAGCTGGAAGTCCATCCGCCGACCCAGGAGCTCAGACGGGTCAATCAGAATGTCTTCCTCACCCAGCGGGCTACAGGTGCACAGGAACATGCGTGTGTTTAATCCTTTAGACACTTTTAGCAAGAGGGGTTTGTGTTTGTCTGTGTGTGTGTGTGTGTGTGTGTGTGTGTGTGTGTAACATACAGCCCGGTGGAAGTACATGGAACCAGCTGGGCCTGTAGAATAGCTTCTTCGGTTCCCTCTGAGCTCAGAACCTCGATAGAACCGAGATAAACATCCAATCAGCAATCATCACTTCTACTGCATTTCAACACACTGTGCCTGCCTATAACCATGCCGCATGTACATATATGTAAGAGATGTTATGTCCTCAGCGTACCTCCAGCTGCTCTTCCAGAGGATGCGGAAGGCCAGGGACTGCAGCCAGAGGTGTGCGCTGCCCAGGAGCAGAGGCTCCAGTGGATCCCAGAAAGGGTCCTTATCTCTGGGCAGGGCTGCCATGGACAAGCCCTCCCCTCCCTGGGTGCAGATGGCAAGAAGCAGGAAAGGAGAGACATGTACACAGGTAGGGCTGAGCGTAAACCCCCCCGCTGGACTTACCTAAATGTGAGTGTAAGTTCGTTATTGGGTTTTCTTTTGTTGTTTTTAAGGAACATTTTAAGCTAGTTTGAGTCTTATTTATTTTGCAGAGAGATCTATGTGGAGTGTGTGGTTGGTGGCTGGTTTAAGCGGCATCACCTGATTACACTCTGGGGCTGAGTGAGGCCTGTGGTACACATTGGTTAATCAACGCCCCACAGGTGTGCAGCCTCACCACAGCCACAGAGTCTAATCAGCCTGACAGGTGAGGCTTCTTAAACCAGCCACCAACCACACACCTTTTGATCAGTGAACATTGCAACATTATATCCCAACCAAAGTATAATTAACAATAATGTGTGTTTTCAAAATGAAACAGAAAAGAGAAGAGCCCGCTCTGGGCTCATGGTCACCTGATGCTGCTGGTAGAGATCTTCCATGAGGAATTTACGATTCACAAACTTCACCTTGGACCACACCCACACCTGCCGGGCCGAGGGCGCATCAGGGTTCACACACCGATGCACACAATGATTTGAGAGATCATAACGGGGCAAACGTCTGAGAGATGTTTTTCCTTGTACCTGCTTGCTCTCCAGGGAGGTGACCCTGACGACGACCTCTTTCTCCAGGTCACGACCTTTAGAGTCTGACAGAGCCAGGTTCTTGATCTCCACCTTGAAGACCACTCCCTGGAACACAGCGGCCATTACTGAGTTTCTGTGTTGCCATGTTTTCATAGACACATGCAGAAGATGCAATGCACATTACACACATGCTCAGTCTAGGTGGGACGAGGATACATGCAATATAAGACGTACTACAGTATAGGATATATATATTGTATAAATGTGGTGTATGTATGTATCTATAGGAGTGTTACTTTGTTCAGTTCCTGGCTCATCTGGTTGGCCTCGGCCACCATGGGCATCAGCTTAATGTAGTCGTAGAACACAGCAAGCAGGCTGGGGTCCGTCTGGCTGGAGCCGGTCGAAGTTTCTCCTACACGCACACACACACACACACACACACATGCACACACACACTTTTGAAGTATCGTATTCCTGGATGTGTCTCAAGTTTCCCTCCTCTCACCCGATGCCCTCACCCAGGTTGATGCCCTCGGCTGCAGCCAGCTCGGAGTGAAGTAGTCGTAGTCATAGCGACTCCAGTCATCGCCGCCCCGGCTCTGGACGGGTAGCCGATGAACAGGTAGGTGGAGTTGGAGCCCAGGATCAGACGGTCCTGGAGGAACAACAAGAGATGAGAGGAGTGTGTGTGTGGGTATGTGCGTGTGTGTATGTGCTTGTGTGTGTGTGTGAGACCCACCAGGTGCTGCAGCTCGGTTGTCCTGGAGACGGGGTTGCCGTTGACAATGACCTTCGACCCTGCTAGTGGGGTCAATGCCACCTGGCGCTGTTCGTTCCTGAATGTAGCATGGCGCTCCTGGATTCTGAAAGCACACACACACACACACACACACAGAAGTGCTTCTGGTTCAGCCCTTAACACTTCTCACAGTCACGCTTTGCTGGTACAATACAAGATGTGATGAATCCATTCTTGTGCCTTTCCACTGCCTGCACCTCTGTCTGCTGGTGTTTTCCTCTTCTGGGTGGTTTTCTTTCTGCCCACCTTAAAGAAAAATAAATTAGTAATTGAAAGGATTAGGAAGAGTGTGTGCTGGAATTGAAGTTCTGAATCCTATATCAGTCTACAGTATATGCCAGCATCTACAGTACAAGTAAAATTACTCTACCTATGGATATAATGACATTGTAGAACAGTATTTATCATGTTCTTTGGATACATTTTGGATACTGTGCTTGCAAGAGTTTGGCGCAAGGCTGCTACAGTGGCAAAACATGAGTGAAATAAATCCATCTAGTTATCCTACTACATAGTATGTCCAAATAACTATATCAGACATTACAACTATTAAGCAAGTATGACTATGGTGATTATGGCTTTAGCAACTTTAGCTTTGTTATTCCAATTGATATTAAAGCTTCTTGAAACACTTGCATTTGCTCTAACATGAGTTGCTTCTACAGTATGAGTAATACTGCAAGTTATTACTATCCATCCATCCACTCATTAAACTGCTCCAGCCTCTGTGAGCACCAAGGGCAGTTGCTTGGTATAGGGGTTAGTTATTACTAATGTTTCAATTATTAGTACAAGCATTACTAAAACTAATGTTACTGTTACTAGTCCCACTTCAAGCACCTAGTAGGCCCTAGCAACAACCAATGAACCCTATCATTCTGTATTACAACAACGGATGGGTTTCTGAGCGTTGTGAACAACAATTCAGTGATAAAATTACAAACAGATGTAAGGTGGTCCGTGATTCAAAGGTGTGCAGTTTCTTTTTATAATATGTGTGTGTGGAGCAGTGAGTGCATTACCAGCCACAAACTATAAGGGGGCGCAACCGAGCACTCCACACACACACACACACACACACACACACACACACACGACACACTCAACGCACTCACGCACATAGCACACAAAGAACATGCTTAGTTCACATTTTAATATATCTGTGTTTCCACTTCCCCTGTCAATGTGTGTGTGTGTGTGTGTGTTGTGTGTGCATCCCTCAGGAGCGGAGGATGATGCAGATGCACCCGTACATCCTGAACATCAATGAAGACGCACAGCTGTCTGGAGTGGTCAAGCTGTTCATCCCAGAGGGTCAGGCTTCTCTCTCTCTCTCTCTCTCTCTCTCTCTCAGGTGTACCTTCTTAGGTTTCCATGGATACCACCCTTAGAAGGAGTCTCCTAGTCTCCTGGTAACCAACAGCTCTGTCCACTGCACCACTGAGACAACGGCAATGATCTGGTCTCAGGATTAGATAGCCATTGCCACTCACATGACATCAGTACATTTCTGATGGTTCCATGGTTTACGGTTGTCTTCCAGGTGAGTGGGACATCGGACTGGCCGACTCCTCGCCTCAATCTATCTTGATCAAAGGCCTTGGGTGAGTTGTATGTGCACAATATTACAAAACGGCATACATAGAATAGATCACACCATTCTATCATTGATATACAGTCTAATGCTTGTCTTTGAACATGTATATAGATGGAGTTTTACTGTTTCATTGAAAAAATGTGTGTGTGTGTGTGTGTGTGTGTGTGCTTTCAGAATCCAGGAGCGCCATGCTACATTCAGGAACGAACAGCGCCAGGTGGCATTGACCCCACTAGCAGGGTCAAAGGTCATTGTCAACGGCAACCCCGTCTCCAGGACAACCGAGCTGCAGCACCTGGTGGGTCTCACACACACACACAAGCACATACACACACACACATACCCACACACACACTCCTCTCATCTCTTGTTGTTCCTCCAGGACCGTCTGATCCTGGGCTCCAACTCCACCTACCTGTTCATCGGCTACCCGTCAGAGCGGGGCAGCGATGACTGGAGTCGCTATGACTACGACTACTTCCACTCCGAGCTGGCTGCAGCCGAGGGCATCAACCTGGGTGAGGGCATCGGGTGAGAGGAGGGAAACTTGAGACACATCCAGGAATACAATACTTCAAAAGTGTGTGCATGTGTGTGTGTGTGTGTGTGTGCAGGAGAAACTTCGACCGGTTCCAGCCAGACGGACCCTAGCCTGCTTGCAGTGTTCTACGACTACATTAAGCTGATGCCCATGGTGGCAGAGGCCAACCAGATGAGCCAGGAACTGAACAAAGTACCACACAGGCACAACCGTTACACTCCTATAGATACATAGATACACCACATTTATACAATATATATATCCTATACTGTAGTATGTCTTATATTGCATGTATCCTCGTCCCACCTAGACTGAGCATGTGTGTAATGTGCATTGCATCTTCTGCATGTGTCTATGAAAACATGGCAACACAGAAACTCAGTAATGGCCGCTGTGTTCCAGGGAGTGGTCTTCAAGGTGGAGATCAAGAACCTGGCTCTGTCAGACTCTAAAGGTCGTGACCTGGAGAAAGAGGTCGTCGTCAGGGTCACCTCCCTGGAGAGCAAGCAGGTACAAGGAAAAACATCTCTCAGACGTTTGCCCCGTTATGATCTCTCAAATCATTGTGTGCATCGGTGTGTGAACCCTGATGCGCCCTCGGCCCGGCAGGTGTGGGTGTGGTCCAAGGTGAAGTTTGTGAATCGTAAATTCCTCATGGAAGATCTCTACCAGCAGCATCAGGTGACCATGAGCCCAGAGCGGGCTCTTCTCTTTTCTGTTTCATTTTGAAAACACACATTATTGTTAATTATACTTTGGTTGGGATGTAATGTTGCAATGTTCACTGATCAAAAAGCTAAAGTAGATTGTGGAATGTGTGTGGTTGGTGGCTGGTTGAGCCGTTGATAGCCAATGTGTACCACAGGCATGCAGCCTCTCTCTGCAAAATAAATAAGACTCAAACTAGCTTAAAATGTTCCTTAAAAACAACAAAAGAAAACCCAATAACGAACTTACACTCACATTTAGGTAAGTCCAGCGGGGGGGTTTACGCTCAGCCCTACCTGTGTACATGTCTCTCCTTTCCTGCTTCTTGCCATCTGCACCCAGGGAGGGGAGGGCTTGTCCATGGCAGCCCTGCCCAGAGATAAGGACCCTTTCTGGGATCCACTGGAGCCTCTGCTCCTGGGCAGCGCACACCTCTGGCTGCAGTCCCTGGCCTTCCGCATCCCTCTGGAAGAGCAGCTGGAGGTACGCTGAGGACATAACATCTCTTACATATATACGTACATGCGGCATGGTTATAGGCAGGCACAGTGTGTTGAAATGCAGTAGAAGTGATGATTGCTGATTGGATGTTTATCTGGGTTCTATCGAGGTTCTGAGCTCAGAGGGAACCGAAGAAGCTATTCTACAGGCCCAGCTGGTTCCATGTACTTCCACCGGGCTGTATGTTACAACACACACACACACACACACACACACACACACACACACAGACAAACACAAACCCCTCTTGCTAAAAGTGTCTAAAGGATTAAACACACACATGTTCCTGTGCACCTGTAGCCCGCTGGGTGAGGAAGATATTCTGATTGACCCGTCTGAGCTCCTGGGTCGGCGGATGGACTTCCAGCTGGTTCTGGAGCAGTGCTGCGGCCTCCGCTGGATCCAAGCCTGCCGCGACAGAGGGGTCCAGATCGGGTGAGTCAAATACAGACTAATATTGACAATGTTACAAACAGTATCTCTACCAAGGTCTCTCCTCTGTTTCTGGCTCCTGCTCCCAATTCTCATCGCTTGTGTGCCTCTCAGCTTCAGGTTGTTTGAGAGCAGCCAGCCGCTGTACACCC
>PIJE02001457.1:13026-18026 GCA_002895965.2 Coryphaenoides rupestris
CCACGCCCCCCCCTGTCTCCCAGACCCCGCCAACTCCGCCCCCCACATCCTGGACAGCTTCGAGCGGCGCGAGGTGATGTCGTCGCACCGCGTGGAGCTGCCGTGCAAGGCCTCGGGTCACCCGGCGCCCAAGTACCGCTGGCTGAAGGACAACCGGCCGCTGGAGCCCGACGCGCGCTTCCGCCAGAGCGTGGCGGGCCTGCTGATCGAGCGCGCCCAGCCCGCCGACGCCGGCGCCTACGTCTGCGAGGTGTGGAACGCCTACGGCACCGCTGAGGTGGGCGGCATGCTGCTGGTCAAAGGTCAGTTTCCCCGTCCGTAGTGCCGGGGGTGGTGGTGGATGGTGGTGGTGGTGGTGGATGGTGGTGGTGGTGTGTGTGTGTGTGTGTGTGTGTGTGTGTGTGTGTGTGTCTGTGTGTGTGTGTGTGTGTGTGTGTGTGCTGATGTGACGGCTGGTCTAAACTGTGTGCTGTGCCTCAGCCGCACTCTGCCCTCTCTCTCTCTCTCTCTCTCTCTTCTCCTCTCCCTCTCTCTCTCTCTCTCTCTCTCTCTCTCTCTCTCTCTCTCTCTCTCTCTCTCTCTCCTCTACGTACTAGCACGAGGCTAACGCTGAAGGCGGTGGTGAGCCCGCGGAAGGTGAAGGGCAGCGTGGGCAGCCAGGTGTCGCTGTCCTGCGGGGTCACGGGCTCCGAGGAGTACCAGCTGTCCTGGTACCGCAACGGGGAGCTCATCTACCCGGGCAGCAGCGTGCGCGTGACGGGCCAGAACCGCGAGAACCTGGTGATGGGCGGCATGGCCAAGAGCGACGGCGGCGCCTACCAGTGCTTCGCCCGGCACGGCAAGATGGCCGCCCAGGACTTTGTGCAGGTCATCCTGGAAGGTAGGCGGGGCAACGCAAACATCACGTCGTCATATTGATGTGTGTGGCAGTGTGTGTGGGTGTGTATGTGTGTGTGTGTGCTTGGGTGTGTGTGTGTGTGCTTGTGTGTGTGTGTGTGTGTGTGTGTCTGTGTGCGTGTGTGTGTGTGTGCCTGTGTCTGTGTGTGTGCATGTGTGTGTGTGTGTGTGTGTGTGTGTGTGTGTGTGTGTTGCGTTGTGTGTGTGTGTGTTTGTGTGTGTGTTGTGTGTGTGTGTGTATGTGTTTGTTGTTGTGTGTGTGTATGTGTGTGTTGTGTGTTGTGTGTGTTGTGTGGTGTGTGTGTGTGTGTGTTGTGTGTGTGTTGTGTGTGTTGTGTTGTTGTGTGTGTTGTGTTGTGTTGTCTGTTTGTGTGTGTGTGTGTGTTGTGTGTGTGTGTCTGTGTTGTGTGTGTGTGTGTGTGTGTGTGTGCTTGTCTGTGTGTGTGTGTGTGTGTGTGTGTGTGTGTGTGTGTGTGTGTGTGCTGTGTGTGTGTGTGGATTGCTGTGTGTGCGTGTGTGCCTGTGTGTGTGTGTGTGTCTGTGTGTGTGTGTGTGTGTGTGTGTGTGTGTGTGTTCTGTGTGTGTGTGTGTGTGTGTGTGTGTGTGTGTGTGCCTATCTGTGCCTGGCTAGTGTGGTGTGTAATGCTAATAAAAAGTGCTAAAAGAAAGTGCGGCCAGTCCCAGCCCCCTTTTATTAGTTCCTGTGGAAGAGGCAGTCGGAGCCCAGCGAGGCAGAGGCTGCTGCAGAATCTCCTCCTCCTCCCTCCTCCTCAAAAATACCTCTTCCTCCTCTCCTCCTCTCAATATATACCGTCTCCTCTCCTCACGTCTAACTCCACCTCCTCCCCTCGACCACACGTCCACATAAAGAGGCTATTGATAATCAATGAGGATGTGGAGCCAGTGAAATGGTTATGGATGAGCGCTCCTACACCGTCAATCCTACTCGTTAAGTCAGAGTAGCCAAACCGTGGCACGGACCACAGAGACACCGGCACCGGCGCCAAATCAAGGCTTCGTCTTGTTGTGTGTGTGTGTGTGTGTGTGTGTGTGTGTGTGTGTGTGTGTGTGTGTGTGTGTGCCAATTACTGGCTACCGAATAAAGCAATCAGAAGAACTAATTGTGGTAAACTGTGGTTTCCCCCCCTGAGATGGTGCACAGCGTTGGGTTACCCTTTAAGAAAAAATCAGCATTTAAATCAAGCATCCAGGACAATTAAATCAGTTAAATCGTTTGAATTATACGCTTTGCAGACGGAATTAAATGTTAGATGTAGAATAAACAGCAAATCGATCAGGAGGATTTGAGTATGAGAAGTATGAGAAATTATATCTTTTCCTTTCCTTTACTATTTTTTGTCCTATTTTTCCTATTTTTTCCTTTACATTACGAAAATAAAGTGATCTCCGCATCTTGTATCCCGCCGACACTTCTATCAAAAAGTGAAATTAAGTGAGCGCCCGAAAGATTTAGTGATTGTTTAATTATTTGAAATTATTTGATTCACATTTAGGTGCTTTTGAGGTATTAAGCGTACGTTTATTGAGTCAAAAACGGACTCTGAAGCCGCTCGGAAGGGCTGATCACGCTCACACCCGGTGGTATAATCGGAGTCCTTTTCCCGCGTTCCATTTAACCTCGGAAGTCGGAAGTCAGAGCTGGGAATGACGGAATGACACCCGAGTTGACCGCGTTCCAGTTACGTAAGTCGGAAAAAAAAACCAAGATGCCTTCAGGAAAACTTTTGTTGTGCTTGGGTTTACTCTGGCAAGGTTAGCCATTGTTAGCGATACCAGTTGATGACGATATATTCCGCAGCATTTTGCGCATACATACACCGTAGCGACGTGTCCACAGATGGACGTTGGACAGTACTGTGTGTACGACTGATCTAATGAGACACAAATAGAAGGAATAGACAGCTTTCACTACTGTTGATCATCTTGGATTTCGAAAGTCGGGGTTGTGAGAGTCTTCCAACTTCCGAGTACAACTGGAACGCACCGCTGTATAACACCGTGACAAACGGCGCCTCGTATCTGCAAAATCCTTACCTCGTCTTTTTCTCGCATTTCCCTTTTTTCCCCGCGCGCCCCAAGACGGCACGCCCAAGATCCTGTCGTCGTTCAGCGAGAAGGTGTTCAACGTCAACGAGTTCGTGTCGCTGGCGTGCCTGGTGAAGGGCACGCCGGAGCCGCGCGTCGCCTGGACGCTCGACGACGAGCCGGTGGCGCGGGACAGCCGCCACCGCATCTCGCACCACACCAACGGCGAGGGCCACGCCGTCAGCCACCTGAACATCAGCCAGACGCAGGTGCCCGACGGCGGCGTCTACCGCTGCGTGTGCAACAACTCGGCGGGCACCGTCTCCTACCAGGCGCGCATAAACGTAAGAGGTGCTTGTCAGATCATCTACTTCCCCGCCGCATCATCACATACACATACACACTCCTGGCCTCGTCTCCCTCGCTAGGAGGGGAGAGAGAGAGAGAGAGGAGAGAGAGAGAGAGAGAGAGAGAGAGAGAGAGAGAGAGAGGAAAATACCCCGTGGTCCATTCGTCTTGATGGGGGGGACGGAACGGGGGTGGAGGGGGGTGCGTGATGGTGTTGCCGTGGCGATGTTTTGAGATGTGGATGGTGAATGGAAGTTTGGAGGAGAGGAGGTGGTGGAGGTTGGATTGAAATCAATTATAATAATTCACTTCATTTGTAATCACAAAATGTATGAAGTGCGCTAGCGTGCAGGGATGTGTCACCAGGCGAGGCGGACACAGATTGGGAGCGAGGGTAGCAGTCATGTACAAAATGCAATATGCAGTCAAAAAACCCCCAAAAAAGATGAGAGACACCAAAAAAATACATGATTTGAATACATCAATAAATCAAAGAAGGTGTTAAGATGACGCGGGGCGCCGCCGTCTACCGCCGGCTCCGCCCCGGCTTTGTCTCCGGCCCCCTCCAATCGCGTCGTCCCCCACACATCCGGGACGGAATAGAACGGCCTCTCCGATTGGCTCGCCTATTCGTCATCCGTCGACGGAGTCTCCGGTGACCCGCTTGCCGCCCCCCCCCCCCCCCCCCCGGCACCTGCGTGACGGCTTTATGCCGCCGGCGCCATTCCGGTGATTTACCGTTGGAAGCACGTTTATGGCGGAGGCGGTATCTCCTGCGAACAGACAGAGAGACGCTCGGCTGAACTCCTATTGTTATGTCGCGGGCTCAACCGGGGGGACGAGTGTGGAGAGTCCAGAAAGGGGGAGGGGGGGGTGTCTCTCAGTGTTAAAAAAAAAAAACTGTTACAGATTCCGTTTAAGAATTATTGTATAAAAATATGATGTTTTTTGATTGCGTTCGTTCGTTCGTTCATTCGTTCGTTCGTTCGTCCGTCCCGATTCCCGATCCCGACGGCCTTCCTCCGTGTGCGTGCAATCTGAGGCGGGGGGGCCGTCATCGTCGTGCGACTGCAACGCCGCGCTCCGGAGATGATGATGATAGATGTTCACCGGTGTGGTGTCAGCGTGGACAAAGTGAAGTCTCATGAGAGTCACAACCCCGAGGGCTCTTGTGTCTCAAGTACAGCGCGGTACAGAAAGAACCCCGGCCTCGCTGCGCTGTATTCCTCCACAGTGCATCTGAAAAAATTGTTTCATATATTTATATATATTTATATATATATATATATATATATATAATAGCCTAATTTCCCTGACAGGCCAAGTCCTCAGAAGCCTATTTGGTTATTGTGTTGTTTTTGTGTGAGAGCGAGAGCGAGCGTGGTAGCAGGGGAACGTGAGTAAGGGGGTTCTGATAATAGCCTCACAAGTGGCGAACAGGAACATTCCGTTCTCATGCTTGTCGGAGGCAATCAAAGCTTCGTGGCGGGCGGGCGGGCGGAGAGGAGAGGTGAGGTGGGGTGGAGGGAGGCACCACCACCACCACCACCGCCACCACCGCCGCCGCCGCCGCTGACGCAATGTTAAATTCAGACGGTAATAGCAGCGGTGCACCTTCAACCTGATTCAACTCGGAGCACACGGAGCTCCCTCGGCCTCGCCGCCGGTGGTGACAGCGCGGCGACGTGTTGCTAATTCCAATAAACGAG
>PIJE02001457.1:23026-28026 GCA_002895965.2 Coryphaenoides rupestris
TTACAAATGTGGACGACTGCGCTCATAGATTGAGATGCAGCTGCGCAACTCGTCCGCTGAACTCTTGATTGGATCTTCTCTCTCTCGTCGTGTTCGGCTTGCGTTCGCGTTGCAGTTCCTCCGAAGTTCGTGGTGCAGCCCAAGGACCAGGACGGCATCTACGGGAAGGCTGTCATCCTCAACTGCTCTGCGGAGGGCTACCCTGTTCCCACCATCCAATGGGAGTACTCTAAAGGTACACACACACGCACACACACACACACGCACACACACACACGCACACACATGCTCACACACACACACACGCACGCCGAACAAACATGGCTAATCACACTTCAATGAATGCATGATTCCCACTTAATTTAGATGTATGGGTTGGCATAGATAACTCAAAGGCTTCAGAGGACCCTGTTCGGCTCCCTTTTGGAAAATCTTGCTGAATTGCAAAATAAGACGTTGCTGTTGTTGTTGTTGTTGTTGTTGTTGTTGTTGTCTGACCTATGTCGAGCGGATCCTCGCTTGTACGCAACACACACAACAACACACACAGCAACGTCCACAGCCTTGAGGCCTCAGCACACAGCAAAACACACACACACACACACACACACACACACACACACACACACCACCTCCGCAAAGCAAGCGCACGTCAATACTGGGAAGCAGAGTGAGAGAAGAGATGTGTGTGCGTGTGCGTGTGTGTCTGTGTGTGTGTATGTGTGTGCGCGTGTGTGTGTGTGTGCGTCTGTGTGTGTGTGTGTTATGTGTCAGGGAGGGAAGTTAGCGGTTCTGTATTACGCAAGCCTAAACTCACCCTACAGACTCGTTACTCACGGCCTCGGCTGGCGCAGCAGAACTCTTCCTGTCTACCCCGATCACATGATCACCCGATCACATGATCAATGCTGCTGATTGGCTGCGTGGCAGACACCCTGAGATAGGGTATATCTCCAGTATATACTGTACACCACGAGATGCGGTCTTATAAGTGTTGTCTCTCTCCCTGGTGTTAAAGCCTGCATTATTATTTTATTATTTCCTTTCACCCACTTCATGCTTCGTCATTATATCCACATGACTGATGATTATTTACCAAGAATGTCATTGTGTAATTCCTCCAACTCAATGACTCAAATATCAAGGTACAGTATTTTGCTGATTTTTGTCGAGATCTCCCAGCCCTGACGCTGCTATAATTGGAACTGTTGTCGTAGTTTAACTTTTGATATTTTCACATGTTCACATTATAGGCGAGGCCTTGATTTATTTTTATTTTACGAAAATAGTCAGTACTGTTCATTTGTCACGTGTTTAATTCACACAGGAGTATGAAAAATGTGTATAAAATGTTTTTATACAGACGATTTGCTTATTGAATTACCAGAGAACATGCTGTATCAGAATCAGAATCAGAATCAGCTTTATTGTCTTAGTTTTAGCAAACAAGGAATGTGTGCTTTTGTGAAATTGCTGCATAACGTTGAACATTTAAAGGAGTAATAACATAGAAATTCAAAAAAAGGAATCCAAAGAATTCTAAAAATGAATATAGGAGTGAAGCATTCCATTGTAGTTACATATGGCAATAAATAAATCTTGAATAATATATATATATATATACATCGCCATTGAGATATTAAATGACCTCCACCAGGATAGAGGACCCTGAGATCACCCGTCTAACAGCTCCTCTCCCTTTTCCCATCCCTCCCTGTGTTCCCGGTAGGCGCCGGCGTGCCCCAGTTCCACCCCATCGCGCCCAACTCGGGCTTCCGCATCGAGGTGCTGGTGAACGGCTCGCTGCTCATCAAGCACGTGCTGGAGGAGGACAGCGGCTTCTACCTGTGCCGCGTCAGCAACGACGTGGGCGCCGACGTCAGCAAGTCCATGTACCTGAACGTCAAGAGTGAGTTTGATGGTTTTACCACCGCCACCGCTGCCGCCGCCAGGAGCAGTTAGGGTCAGGTGATGTCTTGCTCAGGGACACACCTCGACACTTAAAATCGGAGGAGGGGGAGCGAACCAGTAACCTTCCTGTTCAGGTTACGATGTGTTGGTGGCCATTTTGTGTGGCGCGCGTGCAAAATAGTTGACCGTTGCGCGGC
Source organism: Coryphaenoides rupestris (assembly GCA_002895965.2). NCBI lineage: Eukaryota > Metazoa > Chordata > Actinopteri > Gadiformes > Macrouridae > Coryphaenoides > Coryphaenoides rupestris. The sequence goes on from PIJE02001457.1 coordinate 25,135, forward strand.
GGGAGCGAGGGTTTCCCGCTGAATCGAGAGTTTTAGTTTGTACCGCTCGAGTGCTTCGTGCTTTGTTGTGGTGGGAGCTGTTTGGTAGTCTGTGCCCGTCTCTGCCGCCCACGTGGACGCACACCGGGTCACACGCACACACACACACACACAGACACACACACACACACAGACACACACACACACACAGACACACACACACACACGCACACACACACACACACACACACACCGTCGCTGCTGTCAGGGAGGGCTGGGGAAGAGAGAAAAAACACACACACACACACACACACACACACACACACACACACAGGTGGACGACAGCAGAGTTGACTCTCCTGACAGGTCACCGGCATTCTGCAGTGACATCACCATGGCAACCCGTGCCAAGCTCTCTCTCTCTCTCTCTCTCGCTCTCTCCCTCTCTCTCTCCCTCTCTCTCTCTCTCTCTCTCTCTGTCTCTCTCCGCCTGAATAAATACCGTGAAACCTCTCTCTCTCTATCCTCTCTCCTCTCCTCTCTCCTCATTCTCTCTCCCTCCCTCATTCTCTCCCCCCCTCTTCCTCTCTATCTCTCTCCATCCCTCCCTCCCTCCCTCTCCTGCGCTCTCTCTCTCCTTCCCTCTCTCTCTCTCTCTCTCTCTCTCTCTCTCCCTCTCTCCCTCCCTCTCTTTCTTTTTTCTCTCTCTCGCTCTCACATTGAGTGAGGAAGCGAGAGAGAGAGAGAGAGAGAGAGAGAGAGAGTGTGTTCATCCACCATTTTATCAGAGACTCCACCAACCCCGCCACCACCACCACCACCCCCATCCCCAGCTGTGAACCCCACACCACCCATTAAACCCTTGTCTCCTCCTACAGAACAGAGACTTGAGGAGGAGGAGGAGGAGGAGAAGGAGGAGGAGGAGGAGGAGGTGGAGGGAGAGGTGTTTGAGGGAATGGGTTTTCCCATGTCCGTTCTCCATCATCACCCCCCCCCCCCCTCTCTCTTCTTTTTGTCTTATTTACCTTCCTCTCTCCGCTCCGTCTCCGTCGATGTGTTTACCGTGTTCCAGCGTCCACTGTCCCATCCGGTGCTGAGTGCTTCCCCTCATGGGTCAAACATTGTGCCACCACCACCACCACCATCACCACCACCTCCATCACCACCAACACCACCTCCATCACCACCACCACCACCACCACCACCACCACCACCTCCATCACCACCAACACCACCACCACCACCACCACTATCACAGCGCTGGCCACCACCACCACCACCACCAGTATCACGGCTCCGGCCACCACCACAACCTCCATCACCACCACTACCTCCTCGTCCTCCACCACCACCACCACCACCACCATCACCACCACCGCCACCACCACACAAGAAGCATCAAACCCCCGACAAGACATAACGGATGACGGCACCCTACATCCGTCCTCCAGGGATGTAGGGTGGAAGTGTGACTTGAACAGAAACGTTCACAGTTGCTTTCGCGCATTCAGTCCGCTTCCGCAAAAAAAAAACGACGTTTGAATGTCCCGACGGCTTATCAGGGTGGAGCAGAACCCACCGCCGCCACCACCACCAGCACCACCACCACCACCACCACCCTCCTCCACCTCGCCTCACTCAAACACATATAGTAATACCCTTCCTGACACACTTTATGTACACCTACCAGCAGCCTGTCACCCCCTGCCTAAATATAAACCACAGCAACCATCACACACACATAGCGGTGATTTAGGGACGCGGGGGGAAAAGTTTGCGGAGTTGGCGGTAGCTTAGCGAAGCACTTTAAAATCTCATGGACCCCGCGAACGCACAACGCGGCAGATTATAACCAAGCTAGGACGCTAAGCCCAGAGATAACTCCATTAGCAATTATGTTTGCCCTTGTGTGTGTGTGCGTGCGTGTGTGTGTGCGTGTGTGTGTGTGCGTGTGTGCGCGTGTGTGTGTGTGTAAGCGACAAGCTGTTGTTTTGATTGTTAGACTGTCTGCTGTTTTGTCTTCTCCTTGCTCTCCGCAGTAACCCGAGACTCCCGGGGAGCCCTGAGCTCTCTGGTGTATGTGTGTGTGTGTGTGTGTGTGTGTGTGTGTGTGTGTGTGGTGTGTGTGTGTGTGTGTGTGTGTGTGTGGTGTGTTTGTACACCCTCGAAAGACAACAAGCTCATTAACTCCCGATGCCTCTCTCTCCCTCCCCCCCCCTCCTCTCTCTCTCGGTTACTTATTGGGTGTTGTGTTACACAGTTACAGCGTAAGTTAATGTGTGTGTGTGTGTGTGTGTGTGTTAGTGTGTGTGAGACTGTGTGTGAGAGCAGGTCAGGAGCACGTTCTTTAGATTTAACCATAAAACTGTAAAAAAAAATCACCGGGAACCGTCTGCCGTTTAACCGGCCACTCGAATTAACGGCAGCCACCTAAGAAGCTTAGCAACCAATTAGAAGTGTGTGTGTGTGTGTGTGTGTGTGTGTGTGGGGGAAGGGGAGGGGGAGGGGGGAGGTGAGGTGAGGGCAGGGCAGGGAAAGGGGGCGGGGCCAGACTGCGCTCACCTGATGGACTCGGGTGATCTTTGCGATCGCCGATTGGCTGTCGGGAGGTGTTGGGGATGTCGACAGCAGATTGGAGGCTGCAGGGTGTTTGACTTCCAGGTGAAAGGTCACGGCCTCCTAATACCTAATGTCGCCATCCTTGACCAACAAACTTTGCGACAACGACCCACATTGAAAAATCGGCAAACGCTCCCCTTTAAATGAGAGCACACACACACACACACGCACACACACACACACACACACACGCGGAGCCCCCCCCCCCCCCCGTCAGAACAGAACACACACGCTAATTCAAGATGTCTGACACAGGCGAACAAGGCACTCTGCTTCGCTTAGCTTAGCTTAGCG
>PIJE02001457.1:33026-40971 GCA_002895965.2 Coryphaenoides rupestris
TCGCTAACCGCCGCTCAACCGGAGCTAACGCGCCGCGCCGCGAAAAACGCTAACGTTTATGTAAAGCCGTAAAGCGCGTTGCCGCGTTCTTTTTTTTTTCCTTTCCTCCCACTTTCTTTCCTTCTTCACTTTCGAATATTTCATTTTTTCCCTTTTTTCCTTCCCCGAGCGCGTCGACGTATAAAAATTCATATTTGTCATGCAAAATAAATCGCGGTGCTTCCCCGCTCCTGCGCTCCTCAAATGGCGGCAGAGTGAATAAGAGATGAGGCTTAAATGTTCACAACCCCTCGCCTGACACCCTGCATCCCATCAGTGTGTGTGTGTGTGTGTGGCTCTGTGTGTGTCTCTCTGTGTGCGTGTGTGTGGCTCTGTGTGTGTGTGTGTGTGTGTGTGTGTGGGCTCTGTGTGTTGGCTGTGTGTGTGTGTGTGTGCTCTGTGTGTGGTGTGTGTGTGTGTGGTGTGTGTGTGTGTGTGTGTGTGTGTGTGTGTGTGTGTGTGTGTGTGTGTGTGTGTGTGTGTGTGTGTGTGTGTGTGTGTGTGTGTGTGTGTGTGTGTGTGTGTGTGTGTGTGTGTGTGTGTGTGTGTGTGTGTGTGTGTGTGTGTGTGTGTGTGTGTATTTGTGTGTGTGTGTGTGTGTGTGTGTGTGTGTGAGGCTTGATGCTTGTTAGCCGCTCGGTAGCAGCAGGTGTAATGAGCCGTACACCTCGTTACCGTGTGTTTACTGCCGCCGCTTAAGTGTGCTGTTAGATCCCTGGAGAACCAATAGGGACGTCTTACAGATACCAGGTACCAGACCATACCAGACACCAGACACCAGACACCAGAGACAAGAGACAAGAGACAAGAGACAAGAGACAAGAGACAAGACACCAGACACCAGAGACAAGAGACAAGAGACAAGAGACAAGAGACCAGACACCAGACACCAGACACCAGACACCAGAGACAAGAGACAAGAGACAAGAGACAAGAGACAAGATACCAGACACCAGAGACCAGAGACCAGACACCAGACACAGACAAGAGACAAGAGACAAGAGACAAGAGACCAGACACCAGATACCAGACACCAGACACCAGACACCAGAGACAAGAGACAAGAGACAAGAGACAAGACACCAGAGACCAGAGACAAGAGACAAGAGACAAGAGACAAGACATCAGATACCATAAACCAGAGATTGGATTCTAGAGACCAGAGACCAGATACCAGATACTAGACACCAGAGACTAGATACCAGAGACAAGAGACAAGAGACAAGAGACCAGAGACCAGAGACTAGGTGCCAGAGACCAGAGACACCAGAGACCAGATACCAGATACTAGACACCAGAGACCAGATACCAGAGACCAGAGACCAGAGACAAGAGACCAGACACCAGATAGAGACCAGACACCAGATACCAGACACCAGAGACCAGAGACCAGAGACAAGAGACAAGAGACAAGAGACCAGAGACCAGAGACTAGGTGCCAGACACCAGACACCAAACACCAGGCAAACCGACGTCACCGGCCACCAACGACGTCCGACATTTTGACTTTCGGTGTTGAAATAAAGTTTTACGACCCGCAGCTGATTTGAATCAGCACAATCACCCGCCATCTTAACGAGGTCACCCCCACCTCGTCCTCCTCCTCCTCACCCTCCTCCTCCTCCCTCCTCCTCCTCCTCCTCCTCCTTCACCTCCTCCTCCTCCACTGACGTTTCTCTGCCTGACCCTTCTCTCTCTCTCTCTCTCTCTCTCTCTCTGTGTTGTCTCCTCCTGCTTCTCCTCCAGTCCCGGCCATGATCACCTCCTACCCCAACACCACGCTGGCCACGCAGGGCGAGGAGAAGAGGATGAGCTGCACGGCGCACGGGGAGAAGCCCATCATGGTGCGCTGGGAGAAGGAGGAGCGCATCATCAACCCCGAGACCAGCCGCTACGTGGTCACCGTGAAGGAGGTGGCCGACGAGGTCATCTCCACGCTGCAGGTAGGAGGAGGAGGTGGAGGTGGAGGAGGAGGTGGAGGATGAGGAGGTGGTGGATGAGGAGGACGGTGAGAGGAGGAAGAGGGAGGGGGTGGAGGTGGAGGAGGAGGCGGACGTGGCCGACGAGGTCATCTCCACGCTGCAGGTACGAGGAGGAGGTGGAGAGAGGAGGAGAGGGAGGAGGTGGAGGTGGAGGTGGAGGATGAGGAGGTGGTGGGGAGAGGAGGGAGGGAGGAGGTGGGAGGTGGAGGGGAGGAGGGTGGCCGACGAGGTCATCTCCACGCTGCAGGTACGAGGAGGAGGGACGGGGAGAGGAGGAGAGGGGAGGAGGTGGTGGTGGAGGAGAGAGGAGGTGGAGGTTGAGGAGGTGGTGGATGAGGAGGACGGTGAGAGGAGGAAGAGGGAGGGTGGAGGAGGAGGCGGACGTGGCCGACGAGGTCATCTCCACGCTGCAGGTACGAGGAGGAGGGACGGGGAGAGGAGGAGAGGAGAGGGAGTGGTGGTATGAGGAGGAGGGAGGGGAGGAGAGGGAGGGGTGGGATGTGGGGAGGATGAGGAGGTGGTGGATGAGGACGACGGTGAGAGGAGGAAGAGGGAGGGGGTGGAGGTGGAGGAGGAGGCGGACGTGGCCGACGAGGTCATCTCCACGCTGCAGGTACGAGGAGGAGGGACGGGGAGAGGAGGAGGGAGGAGGGAGGAGGTGGAGGTGGAGGTGGAGGATGAGCAGGAGGCGGTGGATGAGGAGGAGGGGAGGTGGAGGTGGAGGTGGAGGAGGAGGCGGAGGCGGAGGAGGAGGGTGAGGACGGAAGAGGGAAAACCAAGAGTCCGATCTGTCCGTGTGCCTCAGATCATGCCCACCGTGCGCGAGGACTCTGGATTCTTCTCCTGTCACGCCATCAACTCCTTCGGGGAAGACCGAGGGATCATTCAACTCACAGTGCAAGGTACCACCACACCACACACACACACACACACACACACACACACACACAACCATCCCTCACACACACCACACACACCCCTCACACCACACCACACCACACACCCCTATCAATGGGAAAATTCAGATCACAGCAGCCAAAAAACAGAGGGACGACTGTAAGTGTTTATTGGCTATGTTATGCTAACCAGGAGCTTTGTGTCCACCCCCCCCCCCCCCCCCCCCCCCGGCCACCAGAGGCCCCGGACCCCCCGGAGGTGGAGATCCGCGAGGTGAAGGACAGGACCATCGCTCTCCGCTGGACGATGGGCTTCGACGGCAACAGCCCCATCACGGGCTTCGACATCGAGAGCAAGAACAAGTCGGGTGGGTGTCGCTCCCCTTATTGCGCCTTTAAAGGACTCCTACTATGAGCCATCCCAAAACCGGTGGGAACGGCCCCGCCTGACATCACAAGTGGGAGCGTGGAACGACATGGGAATGTGTATTTACAGTATTATTTATTCTCCTATTCGCGTGAGATCATCTCTTTTCGGGGCGTTCCTATTGGCCCCCCCGCCTTGTCATTGGGTCGACCCGGGCTGCTCCTAATGCTCCCAATTGACGGCCCCACAGCCTCCTGGGACACGGCGCAGAAGACCAAAGACGTGTCGCCGCAGCTGAACCAGGCCACCATCATAGACCTGCACCCGTCCTCCACCTACAACATCCGCATGTTCGCCAAGAACCTCATCGGCAAAAGCGAGGCCAGCAACGAGCTCACCATCACCACGGACGAGGCCGGTGAGAACCACCGCCGTCCGATCTATTGATGATGGATCAATACAATTACATTTACATTTACATTTAGGGCATTTGGCAGACGCTTTTATCCAAAGCGACTTACAAAGAGTACATTTGTTGAAAGAGAGACAACAATATATCACTGTGGTACATAAAGATAAGAATAGAGAGGTTTCAAGCATTCATAGTTCCGAGGTTAATAGAACGAGTTTCATAATTGCTAGGTTGCCTGCATAATAGCTGGGATAAGAACAGAGGTGCCATTCTGAGTGCAGTACCAACATCTAAGAACATACAATATGCTAAACAATGCTAAGTACTACTAATAATAATGCCAAGACGTACACACACACACACACACACACACACACACACACACACATGTATACAGCTGCTTTGTGCTCACAGACGCTGTGAAAGTCTTCTGTACTTCTTCAATAGAACCGTGATCATCAGGATGTTATTCATGTGAACGTGTCTCGTCTGGCGGACTCGTGTCCCCATATAACCGCCGTCCTCGCAATCCCTCCCTGTTGCGTGAGCAGAGAGGGAGGGAGAGAGAGAGAGAGAGAGAGAGAGAGAGAGAGAGTGAAGGGGGGAGAATATGGAGAGAGAGAGAGAGAGAAGAGAGAGAGAGAGAGAGAGAGAGAGAGAAGGAGAGAGAGAGGGGGAGAGAGGGAGAGAGAGAAGAAGAGGAGAGAGAGAGAGGAGAGAGAGAGAGAGGAGGGGGGTGGCTGGTGAGAGAGAGAGAGACATTATGAAGACACAGGAGAGAGAGAGAGAGGGGGGGGTGAGAGAGAGAGAGACATTATGAAGACACCGGCGAGAAAGAGAGAGAAAATATGTAGACGCAGGAGAGAGAGAGAGAGAGAGAGAGACGTGGAGAAAGAGAGAAAGAGAGAGAGAGAGAGAGGATGGTGAGAGAGAGAGAAATGATGTAGCTGCAGGAGAGAGAGAGAGAATAGGGTCAGTGAAAGAAAGAACGAGAGAGGGACAATATGTCGCTGCAGGAAAGAAGAGAGAGAGAGAGAGAGGGCGGAGCATGGTGTGAGAGAGACTGAGAGAGAGACATTATTTCGACACAGGAGAGAGAGGGGGTGAGAGAGAGAGAGAGAGAGAGAGAGAGAGAGAGAGAGAGAGAGAGAGAGAGAGAGAGAGAGAGAGAGAGAGAGAGAGACAGAGAGAGAGACAGAGACATTATGTAGAGGCCGTGAGTTAGTAAGAAGTAAGTACAGTAAGTACGGTTTATTTAGTGGAGCACCTTTTATAGAGCGAGGTCACAAAGGGCTTCACAGGAGTAAACATTGTTAAAAACACGACCGTAAAATAGTACAGAGAAACACACAATAAAACATAAGCAGAGACAAAGGGGGGCGAGATTATGGAGAGAGAGAGAGAGAGAGAGAGAGACATTATGTAGACACAGGAGAGTGAGAGAGACATTGTGCAGATACAGGAGAGAGAGAGAGACAATTGTGCAGATACAGGAGAGAGAGAGAGAGAGAGAGAGAGAGAGAGAGAGAGAGAGAGAGAGAGAGAGAGAGAGAGAGAGAGAGAGAGAGAGAGAGAGAGAGAGAGGGGAGAGACATTGTTTCAAGATACAGGGAGAGAGAGAAGGGAGAACAGTTATGTAGACACAGGAGAGAAGAGAGAGAGAGAGACATTAAGTAGACACAGGAGAGAGGGAGAGCAGAGATAAAAGAGGAGAGAGGGAGGGAGAGCGATAGTGAAGTGAGAGGATCTGAGGGGGGACAAGGGGGCGACCGAGTCAATTCATTAGGCCCCACCCCCCAATCCCCCCCCCCCCCCCCCCCCCATCAGCTCTTCTGCATTATTGAACACACACTGACCCTGCACTACAAGCACAACTTTTCAATTAGCCGCCCCCAGTAGTACATGTCACACACTGTGGTCATTACAGACCCCACCCCTCCCCTCCCTCCCACGAACAACACCACCCACCTCCACCTCCACACACACACACACACACACACACACACACAGACACACACACTCTCACAGTGAATGGGACATTTGTACGTTGAGATATCGGGTTTGATTGGCATTTGATTGGCTGAGATGGTCAGGTGATGCAGGTCAGGTGTGTCCGAGGCTCACCTGCTCCTGCCCTCCCCTCCCCTCCCCTCCCCCTCCCCTTTCCCCTCCACTCCCCTCCCTCCCACAGCTCCTGATGGACCTCCGCAGGACGTGCAGCTGGAAGCCACCTCCTCACAGAGCATCCGCGTCTCCTGGAGGGTAAGCTTGTGTGTGTGTGTGTGTGGTGTGTGCATGTGTGTGAGTGTGCATGTGTGTGGTGTGTGTGCGTGTGTGTGTCTTTTAATTTGAGAGAATTCATGCAACAAGGTCACAGTTACATTACATTACATTACATGACAGCTACCGTTTTATTTGGGGTCACCTCCACCCCTTCGGCTCCTCCTCCGCCTCCAGGGCCCCAAGAAGCACCTGCAGAACGGGGCCATCCGCGGCTACCAGGTGGGCTACCGGGAGTACAGCTCCGGCGGCAACTACCAGTTCAGCGTCATCAGCATGGAGTCGACGGGCGACAACGCCGAGGCCCTGGTGCTGGACAACCTGAAGAAGTTCACCCAGTACGGCGTGGTGGTGCAGGCCAGCAACAGCGCCGGCACCGGGCCCTCGTCCACCGAGGTGGCCTCCACCACGCTGGAGGACGGTGAGCGCAGGGCGGCGGGCGGTAACCGAGCGGTAACCTAGTGGTAACCTAGTGGTAACCTGGTGGTAACCTGGTGGTAACCTAGTGGTAACCTGGTGGTAACCTGGCAGTAACCTAGTGGTAACCTAGTGGTAACCTAGTGGTAGACTAGCGGTAACCTAGCTGTAGCCTATTGGCAGCCTAGCATTTTACAGATAAATTAGAATTGATAATTTATTACATTATAATTTTAAATGATTATTTATCGGTGTGGAGCCGTCCGAATTGGTGATCCATCCGCCTGTCTTGAGGAACGGAGCGTGATGACGTGGCGACACCTGGTGGCGAACCCAGAGTACTGCTACTGCTCCAGACCACGGTACTAAACACACCTTTTCTTTTTTCCTCCCGTCCAGTCCCGAGCCGCCCCCCGGAGAACGTCCAGGCCGCGGCCACCTCCCCAGAGGTCATCTCGCTCTCCTGGCTGACCCCGCCCAAGGAGGCCCTGAACGGGAACCTCATGGGCTTCAGGGTCATCTACTGGGCCAACCTGCCCGATGGAGGTACGCATGCACACACACACACACACACGCACACACACAGGCATACACACAGGCACACATGCCGACACACACACCCATGCACGCAAAAACATACATACATACACACACAGGCATGCACACACACACATAGACACACACGCACATGCGCACAGACACGCACACACATGCATACACACACACGCGCGCGCAAACACGCACAGACAAACACACACACATACGTACACACACAGACACACACACATGCGTGCACACACACGCACGCATGCAAAAACATACATAGACACACACAGACATGCACACACACACACAGGCACACACACACACAGGCACACACACAGACACACACACACACACGCAGTTGTCAGTCATTATATTCGGTTTTTTATTGCAAAGTATACAAAATTGGTACTTCATATCATTACCGTATAGTTCTACATTTTCAAAACGTTTAAAATGTACTATATTGGTCTAAAAACCATTGAAAATCCATAATTACCATCAGCAAAGGATGAACACACACAAACAAAAAATCACAAATGGTAATTCATGGAAAATATAACACAAAAAATAACCTTCAAGCCAGCGTTTTAAACACCAGCAGCTAACGGCGGCGTCATGCTAACAGTGGAGGACAGTTTGGTGGTATATGCTAATGAGCTAGCCGTAGCCACTGGCTAGCTAGCTTCACCTTTAAAACAAATATTATTTAACCTTTATTTAACCAGGCGAGACACAGAGAAAACTAATAGTTTTGGATTTACAGCCGAGGCTTGGCAAGGGAAAGGGTTGGGGGGGTGGTGTAGAGGCAAGAGGAGATGTAAAGTGATGTGTGTCCAGGCAGGAGCCTCGGGTTAGGGTCAGGGGTCAGAGGTCTCGAAGGCCACTCGATGCATAAGGCCCATTTAACCCCATTTAAAACACTGGACAGAGAGAGAGAGAGAGAGAGAGAGAGAGAGAGAGATGTAGGAACACTGTCTAAAGGGCATCAATGCGTGTTCCTTATCTT
>PIJE02001457.1:46077-77557 GCA_002895965.2 Coryphaenoides rupestris
GGTCCCCCGTCTGACTCCCCGTCCCCGTATGACTCCCCGTCCCCCGTATGACTCTCGGTCCCCCCGTATGACTCTCGGTCTCCGGTTCGCAGGCACCATCGCCCCGCTGGTGAAGGCGCCCAACGTGAGCGCGGGCACGGCCAGCGGCGGCGACGGGCTGAAGATGATGGTGACGCTCTCCTGCGTCCTGGTGGGCATCGTCTTCATCTTCATCGGCCTGCTGGTGCTGCGGAGGAGGAGGAGGGAGCAGAGGCTCAAGAGGCTGCGAGGTGAGGAGCCGTGGCGACCGCGGTGGTGGTGGTGGTGGTCGTTGCCACGGCGGTCAGGGGTTAAGATGGTTGTCATGGGTAACGATGGCTGTCACGGTTACCCTAAGGACGCCTGATTGGACCAAAGACTCCTTCTCGCTGTGAAATCATTCTTGTTGTGTTGTGTCTGTTGTTTTCACTCTAGATGCAAAGAGTTTGGCGGAAATGCTCATGAGGTAGGATTCCCCCCGCCGAGGTCACGTCACACAACATTAAAAAGCGATGACTTCCTGTGTGTAAACCCCGCCCTTCCTGTGTGTAAACCCCGCCCCCCCCTCCATCGCTCCCCTCACAGTAAGAACACCCGGCCGGCCGAGCCAATCAACAAGCAGCAGCAGACCCTTCGCATGCACATCGACATCCCCCGAGCCCAGCTTCTCATCGAGGAGCGAGACACCATGGAGACCGTCGGTGAGTCAGTGGCGCCCCCTGGTGTTGGCCATTGCAATCACATCACTTCAGAGGAACCTGATGGAATTCAGTTAATTAATAGTACAGAGCATTGTTCAGCGTATTGTATGTTCTTAGATGTTGGTAATGGCACGTCTGCTCTTATCCCAGCTAAATACCCTTCGTGTTGCCATGACTTGACTTGACTTGACTTGACTTGACTTGACTTGACTTGACCACGGCCCGCTCTCTGTCTGTCTGTCCGTCCGTCCCCCACGGCCAGACGACCGCTCCACCGTGCTGCTGACCGACAACGACTTCGGCGAGACGCAGAAGCAGAAGTCGTCCACCGTCACGCACACGGTCCACTACCAGTCGCTGTCCCAGGCCACCGGGCCGCTGGTGGACGTGTCCGACGCCAGGCCAGGCACCAGTAAGTCCAGTACGGACGCCTCTCTTCTTTACTGCCCCCCCCAGTGGATATTTATTCACACGCACACACACACGCACACACGTTTTTTTAGAACGACGATTGTTCATTTTCAGATATATTTCAAATATAACCTTTATTCCACACGCAGGTTACGGCAAACAACTGCGTCATAAAAATAATCCATATCTCATATCTCTCTCTATTACTTACACGCCAAGCAAAACAAAACCTCAACCAGCTACAGTCAATGAGAAACACTTACATGTACATACAGTATATCCGATGTCGATGTCACGGCACAAACATACCATGAATGAATATGAATATATATATATTTTTCTGTTGCACATCCAGGGTCCAAAATTAACACCTGCCACCAGCCAATGGCAGATAGATTTGAACATTTGGCAGGTAAACAAAATTCAGGGTTCACGTTTTTCACGTCACGTCCAAACAAAATTTGCAAAATTGGCCCGGTAGAGTTCTCCGCTCTGGCAGGTTGAACAACGGGCGGAATTGTGAAGAGTTAATTTCTTTTGTGGACCTTTTTTTCTTTCGCACACACCGCTCCGTGCCCCCCCCCCACCCCCCCCTCTCCCAACCACTCCCACTCCCCCTCCTCCTCAGACCCCACGGCCCGACGGACCGCCAAGGCGGGCCCGGCGGCGAGGAACCGCTACGCCAGCCAGTGGACGCTGAACCGGCCGCACCCGCCCGTCTCGGCGCACACGCTCAGCACCGACTGGCGGCTGCCCACGCCGCGCGTCGCCGGCTCCGTGGACAAGGAGAGCGACAGCTACAGCGTCAGCCCGTCCCAGGACACAGGTACGAGGGAGGGGGAGGGGCTTAAAGCCTCTACGGAGACAGGCTGTGGAGAGAGACACGCTAAACCCCGCCCCCCTGCCACAATACGACAACACGGATTAGGGTTTGTGGGAGTGTGTGTGTGTGTGTGTGTGTGTGTGTGTGTGTGTGTGTGTGTGGTTGGTGGCTGGCTTAATTGGCCTCACCTTTGGCCCTATTAGAGTCTGGGGTGGGTGGGGCTGCAGCCTCACCTGGCCCAGAGTACATTAGATTGTATTCTATTTGATTGGGTATTCTATTCTATTTGATTATATTCTACTGTATTAGATTACATTAGATTAGTTTATATTATATTATATTATATTACATTAGATTAGATTAGATTATGTCGACGATTGGATTCTATTTTATCAGATTAGCTTGTTTTCTATTCAATTCTCTTGGTTTAGATAAGATTCGATTTGATTATGTTAGATTGGATTATATATATATACGATTAGACCCTGGATTACCATGAATAAAATAAAAAACATTAACAAACAACGTCTAACTAACTAACTAACGAACTAACTGCTGCTACTTACACACACATCACACGTTGCTGACTAACCTCCACCGACCCTCACCCACCTCCACCCACCTCCACCCACCACCCACCACCTCCACCCACCTCAGACCGCGCGCGGAGCAGCATGGTGTCGACGGAGAGCGCGTCGTCCACCTACGAGGAGCTGGCGCGCGCCTACGAGCACGCCAAGATGGAGGAGCAGCTGCGGCACGCCAAGTTCACCATCACCGAGTGCTTCATCTCGGACACGTCGTCGGAGCAGATGACGGCCGGCACCAACGACTACACCGACAGCCTCGCGTCCAGCACGCCGTCCGAGTCGGGCATCTGCCGGTTCACCGCCTCGCCGCCCAAGCCGCAGGACGTCAGCCGCGTCATGAACATGGCGGTGCCCAAGGCGCACAGACCGGGTGAGGCGGCCGTGATGACACCTTCTTCTTCCCCCCCCACGAGCTCCTCCCCCTTCCCTTCCCCCGGTCTCCTCCCACCTTCACCAACGAGCGCTGTTGAGAACCGAGTTCGTGATGACTAATATTCTAATCTTTCTAAGCTGCCAGCGTTAACCCACGGCTCTAAAACAGCAGCCTTAACCCGCGGCTCTAACCCTTGAATAACCTAAACTGTAACTTTCACACGGTCGTCAAAGTCGATGCAGTTCGGAATAGTCGCTCCCCGAATCCGGTGTATCTGAAAAGCCCTCCCAGGACCCGCCCCCCCTCCTCCTCAGCGATAGGGTAGACGAGTGGGGTATGAAGGAAGGGGGGCGGGGCTTGGAGGCCATCGCCAGATCTGGGTAGGTTGACACGGACAGCCCTCCTATACTCTAGTACCGCCCCCCCCAATATCGGCCAGTTCTGTGGAACTACACACCAAGGTAGAAGTCGAATTCGGGCGTCCGATTTGTTCTGATCTCAGAACGCTTAAAATTAAAGGTTACATTTAAATGAAAGTTCGAAGGAGATGAGGGGTTTCAAATGTCAATTCAGAGGTCGTCTGGGAGATTGTGATGGCCGGCAGCTGTACTGTACGTCGTCTCAGCACCCCGATAATGGGTTCAGCAGCATTCTGGAACCGCGCAGAAACTGTTTTATGATTTGATTTAATGTTAGGAACATGTCTTCATATTAAGTCCTGCACATCGACTGAAGGCAGGAGACCCTGGCAGGAGACATGCACACACCTACTTTAAGTTAGAATGTGGTAAATAGTATAATATGGTATCGTATATAATTTGACATTCAGTTAAACGTAATTATTGAGAAGCTATTCTCCGGTCGACAGGTAAAGTCAGACACTTAGATACACGTTCCATTTATTATTCTACTGTTTTTATTCTCGTGTTAGTTTTGAGCAAACTCTGACACGAGAATGTCCTTTCGGGACGAATAAAGTTTGATCCGAGTTTCTCTTAGCATCAGTCGCTGACGTTTGTTTCCCCTCCCCCGCTAACCGCCGTGCCCTCCGCCGTCCCCCCAGGTGGCGAGCTGGTGCACTTGCCGCCGTACCTGCGCATGGACTTCCTGCTGAACCGCAGCATGACGTGCTCGGGCTCATCGCGCGCCACCTCCAGCGGCGAGGGCTCGGCCATGGGCCAGGCGTGCCTCGAGCCCCAGAAGAGCCGCTCGCTCAAGAGGCCGTCGCGCATGGCCCCGCCCACGCCCTCGGAGCCGCCGCCGCCGCCGCGCGCCAGCAGCAGGGACCCGGTGGCCCAGTGGCAGCCGGGCGGCGCCGCCACGCTGCCCCACCGCGAGGGCTCGGAGCTGGGCCAGGCGGCCAAGCTCAGCACGTCGCAGGAGTCGCTGCTGGATTCGCGGGGACACCTGAAACAGAGCAGCAACCCCTACGCCAAGTCCTACACGCTGGTATAACAGGAGGCCGGGGGGGTCGGGTCGGGTCGGGTTGGGTTGGGTTGGGAGGGTGGGGGGGCGGGGTTTGCGGTGTGAGGGGCGGAGCCAGGGGGGCGGGGTTTCTGGGGGAGGGGCGTGGCTCTGCACTCTCCACTCCACCCAAACACTGGACTTTACACTCAAAGTGGAGTAAAGTGACTTTTCAGCGCGCAGGTCCTGTATATAAATATGGCCCTCTTCCCCACCAGGGAGGAGGGATCACTTTTACTAATCTCCTTTTTATTTATTTTTTAGAGCTTTTTTCGTTTTTGGTCTTTCGTTAGTTTTTTCGGGGGATTTTTTTTCACCCGAGGGAAAAAATTCACTCACCGGGAAAACCGCCTCCCGCGTGCGGAGCGCTGCCAAACTAATCGAGTAGATGAGGGAGCGTTATTTATTCCAACTGTTAATTCTTAATAATTAATCGGTGATTCTTCATTGTTAGTTGTCGGCTATTAATTATTCATTATTAATTAATCGATGACCAAGCGATTCACGGTTATCCTGGCCACTGCCACGATGTTTTCATAAGAAACTCGGACGTGGATGATTTTTTAATTATTATTATTATTACTATTATTATTATTTATTATTCTTATTATTTAATCTTTTTTTCTGGAGTTGAAGATGACAATTTGGGAGTAATTTTTTTCCTATGGAATTAATGAAACATTGGATGACAGTTGAGAGAACTCTTGGAATGAAAGCGCGTGACACCAGTCAGGCTGATCTCAAATTGTCACTCTTTTTGGAGAAAAAAATAAATAAATTCTATTTCCTATGGATGCATGGGGACTGACCAGTTAACAGACAGAGAGGATTATGACCGCGGCTGGGCCAATCACAGCCCAGCGTTTTGTCACACTATGAAATGATCCAATGTGAAGATTTATTATTCTTATTACTATAAATATAAATATATATATATAAAAAGAGAAATCACTTTTATTTGTGGATATTACAGGGAAGAATTGATTTGGTTAATAAAGTCCTTAGTCATGTTTGCACATATTATCTCGTTTTGATTAGGAAATGGAGTCTCTGTTGATCTCTCTCTCTCTGTCTCTCTCTCTCTCTGTCTCTCTCTGTCTCTCTTTCTCTCTCTCTCTCTCTCGTTGTGTCCCATTCTCCGATGGTGCAATATGAAGAAAAATGGAAGGGAAAAAAAATATGGAAATATGGAAAAAAAAAGTTATATGGAAAAATTATTTGCTCTATGCTGTACTGTATCGATGAGAAGACACAAAGAAGATAAGAATAACTATTGTGATTGTGCGTTGTACACACAGGGCGGGGGGGCACTCCGGGCTCTGTATTCAGGTGTAGTGAGTTTGACCCGGGTTGTTGGCTCAGGGGCTCCGGGGCGGTGAGTGATGTCCACGCTAGACGGGGCTGGAGTTCGGAGCCAGGAAGATTTTGGCATCCCCCCCCCCCCCCCACCCCCCCCAGACACACCCTCCCCAAATCTAGAGCGGGTCCAGATAGAGTCTCCCCTAACCCTAACCCCTCCCCTAACCCTAACCCTCCCTAACCTACCTCCCACAACCTTAAAACCCTTCTTCTTCAACTTCCTTTCCCCCCCCGACTCACACTCACTCACCCCTAAACCTCCCAACCTTAACCTCTCCCCCAAACCTCTAACCACTCTCCCCCAACCTCAACATCCCCTACTCTACACCACTCCTCCCCAACTCTAACCCACTCTCCCCCAAACTCTACCACCTCTCCGCCTAACCCCAACCCCTCCCTAACCCTGCCCTCTTCGCTGTCCTCTAACTTCCTCTCCGCCTCCCTGACCCTCTCCCCCTACCCAACCCTCTCCGAACCCTGACCCCTGACCCTGACCTCCCCCCCCCCCGCTCCCCTCTCCCTCAGTTGCACGAGGTAGAGTCTGCGTGGCTCTCAGCCCCATCTACCGTTGCTGTGAAGCGCCTCTACAGGGAATGAATAAAGAAATAAAGAAAGAAATAAAATGTGAGACAATCCAATAGTGAGCCAACAGCACCCCGCTCCCGCCACCGTTCAAACCAAACCTAACGTCTGTTACGGGAGATATGGAAGAAAAGAAAAGAAAAAGAAAAAAGTGGATATATGAATAAGCTGTTTTAGTTTATCTTTTTATTTCTTTTGTTTTTCCGTCTACCCTGGCCTTTTTTATTTCTCTTTTGGTTCGTTCTTTGTGTTTTCTGTTTCTTGTTTTCGGGAGTTAGTCCTGAAGGGAGACTTTAATCTAAAATGCTGTGAGGGTCACGTTCTGTCAGTTTCTATGATTATAACTTCTTCTACGATTAACTGTCTTCATTATGATTCTACATTTTAACAACAAAAAAAATGTCAGCTTTTTTATTTTTAACATTGAGTGTTCACCAAAGTGTGGCACTGGAATAAAGAGAACTAACACATGGTTTCGAAAATTTGATTAATAAAATGGCTGTTCCCCAAAAACTAAAGTCCTCCACAGTTTGACGTGAATGTGAATGAATGCTGTTGCATGAACAATACATACAACACATAAACACCTTACTCTGTTATAACATAATCATCTATAAATATATAGAATATTGAATCATTTGAAGAAAGGGTTATTGTCAGTGATTGGTGACGCAGGTTTAAGACAGACCAGTAGACTCGCCAATCCTTCAGACTGATTTTTATTTTGTCCACAAGAGAGCAGTGTTACAATAATTATATGGAAAGAAATGCTTCAGAATTTTACCTTGATTTAATTTTAGACTTCAGGTACCATAATTAGTCATTAATTAAAATGAATCATATCAAGTCTAAATAGAAAATGAATAAACCCACAAGTATTCCGCCAAATCAAGATTTATTAGACACCTTTAAAGACAGTTGTGTTCCAGGTCTCTTGGGCAAAATCCAAATGTTATTTTATAGTATAGAAGTCAAACTCTTTATTTAGTTTTTGTGTGGTTGAGGTTTGCTTTCTGCAATCAATCAATTTACAGAAAAAACAGCCCCCAATACATTTTAATCCATGTAGGCATAGACATATGTGGATTTAAAAAGAAGAAAAAAAAACACATCTGTAGTCTTATATCAAACTTAAAATCAAATGTACCATTAATATCAAACAGCTTTTAGGTTTCCATGCTGTGTGGAGGCAGGAACTGTGTCTGAATGGTCTCTGTTGCCCTGGAAATGGCTTCTAGATTGTTCTATATGGTTCTACTGAAATGGATTTTGTTGCTTTTAGACATTAAAACTCCTCATGATGTGGATGCTGCTTATTCTCCAAAGGGGGATGGATGGTCGTGAACTCGGATGACGGATTCACTGCATGAACTGAACGCTGCAGCGTGCCGTCTGTCAGTACATATAGAATATATTTGAATATAGCTCGACTGAAATGCCTTTTTATTAGCATTTATTCATTTATTTATACAGTATATTAATAGCATAAGTCATTGTTATGCTTGAGAAAGGCCGATACTTCTCACAGCCTACTCCAACAGATACTACGGTTTTTCATAAAACTCATGAACACAAACTAATCTGGAGGACACCGCGTACAGTGGGTACAAAATACTGCGGCATTTAATCTGCGGCAGATATAAAGAGGATTATTATCGTTAGTATGCCTCACAGGACAAAGGCGCGCATTATATTCCTCCCCAGATCCTGCCTTCTACATGATGTCCGGTGAAATCCCTTTGAAATCTTGCTGTCCAACCCAATTCTCAATTTTTCCGATTTTCAATTCCCTGACCGTTTAGATTTGTTTGATTTTCACCCTCACCGTCACTTTCGCAGAGCGGGAGACGTGACTAACGAAGGGTCAACTCAGAACGCCAGCGATAGAATATTCGTCAACGAGACAATAATAAAAGAAAAAGGAAATTCAAAAGGAAATTCAAAAAGGCATAACGGGCGGGACGTCGTGACAGGAGGTTCGCCAACGCATCGGTTCATTCCACCACGGTGGGGTTGTTCGCACCTGGAGGTCAACCAGGGGTCACCACCGGCTAACCTCAACGCAAACACTAACCGGATACGAACCCGAGTGCACTTTGTGTGTGATGTTAATAATCGATATTAACACGTGGCTGTGTATTCCAGAGCGCTAATACTTAAAATACTTAAAATACTTAAAATAATTTTTTGTCATGGCTTAATTAAACTTCATTTGACATAACAAACAGATATACTGTATGACTTTTAAGTGCTAATAGGTTGCGATATACCACCGTGTTTTATCAAAGTATTTGAATAAAAAAAAATAAATGGCCAGAATATACAAAAGCGGATAAACATATCTATATCTAGGTGTGTATATTATTGAATATCTGTCGTTATTGTACACACGGCAATCAATTAAATCGAACTACAAATAGAATTTCACAAACCACTCCCCCCCCTCCCTCCCCCTCCCCCTCCCTCCCCCCCCCCCCCCCCCCAAGTCCATTTAGTTTATGACGGTGCCGGTTTGATTGACATGCAAATTGAGGACTACAGGTGGAGGTGATGCGGAGCCACTCCCACCCGATGGTGACGGTAGGGGAGGTGGGGGGAGAGGGGTGGGGTGGGGGCAGGGCCAGGTTGGCCACGCCCACATCTTTTTTTTTTTTTTACGACTTCACGTCCTGTTTCTTCTTCTGGAACTTGCGGAACTGCGACTGGATGGCGACGGCGGCCTTCTCCGTCTCCGGGGCACGCATGTCGATGTCAAAGTCCTCCGCCACCGCCTCCTTCTGCTCACCTGGCGAAGGGAAAGGTGAGGTCAGGGGGTCACGGCATGAGAAGAAGTCTTTCAATACCATTGCCGACTTGTTTTTTACTAAATGTATTTTACTTTTATTGTTTTTCTATGAGGCTTATACAGTCTACGTGTATTTTTCTATTGTTTTTATTCTTATGTTGTTATTTTTGAGCAACCTCTGGCACAAGAATTTCCTTTGGGATTAACAAAGTTCTATCTCAGCTTATCTTATAGTCGTGCCTCAAAAGTAGTAGCAGTGTGAATGTGAGGTCAATATATCTTTATTTAACTGAGTGCTGAGAACTGGTCGTTTTTTCGTAATGTATTGAAGTGATTCTGCAGCAGTGGTCTCCAACTCAGGCAGGGGAAAGTTTTGCACCTATATTCACATATTTCTTCAGAAAACCAAAGCTTGAAATTATTTATTGGGGCCAGCCCAACAACAACAACAACAACAACAACAACAACACAGTGAAGTGAAGTGAACAGTTGGTGGTAAATCTAAAATGCATTATTCTCAGCATCTTTAGCATATTTAAGCAGACGGTGGCGCAAAACCCACAGGGTGGAGGGGAACAAACGGGGAGCAGGTGTGAGGAGTCTCCTCCTCCTCCTCACACACACACACACACGCACACACACACACACACACACACGGCCTCATCACACCACAAGGTCAACCACAAGGTCAACGTTGTCCACCGGTCGCTGGGCGCTGTGCTCTGCAGCATGCAGGATGTGAGGGGTCACGGAAGGAAGGAAGCAGAACAAACTAACTAACTAACTAACTAACTAACTAACAAACAAACCACTTACATTTAGCATGGACCTTCTTCCGAGCTCCGTGAACGCCTTGGGTGGAAACCATGAGCGAAGATGCAAGAGATGCACCTTTAATCATTACAGAAAGCCAAGCCATCATAGAGTCTTTCGACTGGAGTCGGACCTGTCCAGTGTGTGTGTGTGTGTGTGTGTGTGTGTGTGTGTGTGTGTGTGTGTGTGCCATGGATATAAATATAAAAAGGTATGTTCCTCGTCATCATCTTACTTTAATCTGACTAAGTGGCCCGTCTTAAGAAATAACACACACAGCCCATCGACACACAGAGAATTCCAGCACGGTTTCCTAAGGTCAGGCGTCTTCGATCGCCAAAAGAGACTCATTGTTTTTGTGCGGACGCACAAGATGCGCCGGCGATAATATAATATATCGTGCGGCTGGCATGCGAGCGATGAATCAGCGGGTTAGGGTTGGGTTGTTGATATTATATCGCTTGAAGTGTTGGTGTTGTTGGTGAAGTCAAGTGTACTTCATACCTTGTCCAGATGCTGGCTTGCTGTTGCCAGACACCGGCGCAGATCCTTGTCTCTGGAGAGGGAACAAGACAGGGAGAACATTTTAGAAATACCACCAACCATGTTTTTCAAAGTCAAACGTTCTTGTATATTTATGTAACCAAGTTGGTTGGTAACTTCACCAAATCCTGATTTAATGTTTTAGAACTTTTGTTTTCTTTATATTCAATGTGTGTTTTAGTATGTGTGTTTGAGTTGTGGCCCGTTTGAGCTTCATTTGTAAAACCTGTACTGTCGCTTTAAGAAATCAAGTTGTTTTTGACGTCAGGGCTGCGCTGCTCTCCGTTTGCGTCTTGCTGTCTGAGAGTAGGTATGTTTTATTTTCCTGGTCATAGTTTTACATTTATATTGATTGTAGTTGATGCAAATGTAGAATTAAGGAAATTATAATGTTAGTCTTGTGTCGTTTGAATGTAAACTGTGTAAATTCAGTCTTTATAAGTTTATTGTCGACACGTGTCTCCCGGTGCTAAGCTACAGTGTTCTCCGTGTGTTTTGTTTGCTAACAGGGATTGATGACCCACGTGTGTGTGGGACTGTGTGTTAAGTTATTTTCTTTATTCTGTACAGGTATGTGCATTTTTATATGGTCTTTATTTATATTTTATTTCATTTATTTTCATATCGTATCTCGAGTTTGCGTCTTGCTGTCTGAGAGGATTGATGACCCACGAGTCATTTTCCTTTATTCTGTACAGAGGGACACAGCCATTGTCCAGACAGTACAACCAGTAGCTGTCTGTGGTCCAGGCTTTCATTCAACCAGCGCAACACAGAACACAACGCAGATCACGCCGTCAGGTTAACGGATGTGCGTCGAGATAAACTGTATAGTACAGACACACCCGTTACATTTACATACACACAGACATACTGTACATACTGTATATATACACATCGAGCAGTACAATATAGATAATAAGATAATACACAACAGAATTATGGTCAAATATATAAAATATAAAATGTAATGTTATGTTGACTCCAGAAGCATTGATAGAATATTGAGTATTATAAATGTACAAGTACGTTTTTTATGTTGCGTGTTTTATAGCGTTTCACCATTTATCATTTATTCACTTGACTACCTCCGATATAAAAGGTGGATTTAACGACTGAATTGAACGGATGTAACCTTGTCTTCCTGAGCGACTGAGTGAGGAACCTGCTTGTGAAGCACTTCCTTTGTCGTGACTCCCGTTTCCTCGAGTCGAGAGTTTTTACCCAGCGTCTCTTGGAAGTCACACAAAAAAAAGCGTCTGACTTGAATGGACTAAATGTTCCGCGCCAGTGTTCGGCTGAGACATTTAATGTCAAAACCGAGAGCTGGCCCGGTTAATCCACCGGCAGTCCTAATATAACATACATTTACATTTACATTTCGGGCATTTGTCTTACAAAGAGTACATTTGTTGAAGGAGACGGCAAATCTATCACTGTGGTACATAAAGATAATAAATAGAGCAGCTTTCAAGCATTCATAGTTACAAGGTTAATTAGAACGAGTTTCATAATTGCTAGGCTGCCTGCATAATAGCTTGAGATAAGAGCAGACGTGCCATTCTGAGTGCAGTTACCAACATCTAAGAACATACAACATGCTGAACAATGCTAAGTACTTTAATAATAATGCCAAGACGGACAAACACACAAGTCAGTGCTGGGGTCAGGAGAGGGAAGGCCTCTCGTATCCTCATAGATGGATATTTTACGGACAGCACAGCCTGCAAGACCTTTTCTATGTCAGTGTGTTTCTATGTCGTTGTTCTTGTGTATCCTCGCCACCACGCTGCCGATCAGCCGTCATCGTGGCGCGGGTACAGGAACTCAACTCAACCGCTCATAAATAAAACTCTTCTTTTGGTGCGACTATGATGTGTGTATCAGATGATCTGCGTACCGCCTCGCCCGCGCCGGCGTCACGGGAAAACGGTTCACTCGGAGGTTGACGGGTTGCTTTTCCCCCGGAAAGCGTTTCATATTCGGTGCACAAAAAATAATCGTTTGAGAAGCAATTACTGTTTCTGACGTCGCCGGGATGACAGAGACGACATCGTCTTTGTCGATACTGTGGAACGGGATTACAAAAATAATAATAATAATGATATTCATGGGCATGCAATGCGTATTTATTTATTTTTTTCAACAGGTTTTACTTCTGCCACCCGGAATAGCCTTTCCATCTTTATCCGTCGTCCAACATGAATTATTAATCTCGCGCTGTTGTTGTTGTGATTCCAAAATGTCAGAGAAAAACAGACATAAGCCACCGTCTGAGGGTGTGCTTCTGCGTATTTTTTCCCCGGCAACATCGCGGACGCCCAATGGACAGGAAGTGTTTGCGGCGTTGCCATCCGTCTGTGTCTCTCTGCCTGCACGGCGGCGGCGGCGGTGGTGGCGGCGGAGGCGGAGGCAACAGTGGGAGCGGTAGCCGGGGTTCAGACGGCCCCACGCTGGCCTCTCAGAGTCTGCCTGCCAGAGTCCCTGTTGGCCCCACGTCAGCTGACCGGGGGCCCACGGTAACAGCCAGCAGGCGCACGGAATTAATAGTCAATAAAACATACGCAAGCAAACAAATCCAAATATGTAGTTAATGAGCTCGCTCCTCCGCGAAACAAAAACCCTGTCATGTTCCCCCACGCGGCTATGTTGAGTGTGTGTGTGTGTGTGTGTGTGTGTGTGTGTGTGTGTGTGTGTGTGTGTCGTAAGTTTTTGCCTTTTTTGCGCGCCTTCAATTTCCCCTCCCAGTCCCTCTAAATCTTTTAGTTTCCTCCTCTGCTCCATCCCACATCTCTCCCATCTCTCATCCTCTGTCGACCCCCCACGCCCTCTCCTCCAGACAGGTCACACTGTTGTTGAGACCCAAAGACTTCATCTTCACAACCACACAACCTCCTGGATCACTTGAGGAGCCACCGGGCTTTTAGACTCTTCCCCCGTACATCGCTCTCTCGTAATGTGGCCGTAACCAGTTTACTGGCCAACCCCTCTGAGAGGCCGTGGACGCCATCGCTCAACGCCGCGTAATATAATAAACCAAGCATCCACCCAATCTATACGGGATTATTTATTTACGATGCTTTAGTCGCCGATATTTCACCGGGCAACCTGGTGTGCCAATTATTGTTGCGATGGACTTACACAATAAACACATGTGGTTGATTGCTTTTGTCGCATATTTGTTCAAACAATACTTTGCACATTTGCTCTTTAGTCATATTTTACTCGGCGTGTATCTCCGTCTCTGCAACCCAACCATCATCTCATTCACTGAGATATGTAAATCTATATTATTTTTAATTATATTACTATATGTACTCACAGAGGTATACAACATGTATATATATATATCGCCATCTTACTCTTGTTATTTAATTCTGCCTTTTCTTTCACTTATAGTTTTGACAGTTTTTCGTTGTGGTAATTTGCTGCCGTAAATACAAAATATGAAATACTATTGGGCATCTCTGCTAGGAAGTTCCATTATTCAACAAAGCAAACACACCGCCTGTAAATTATCTTTAGAAAACAAAACCACAACAACAGGTTCCGTTCGTTTTTTTTTTCTAATCTGCAGATTGTTTCTGGCATCAGCACCTTGAGAGCCGCCGCCGCGCGCTCCGGGGGCCCGGAAACGCCAACTCAGCAGCGGCCATAAAGAATATCAGGGAACTCGTATAAGTGAGGAACGCATTAAATACGCGCTTCAGTGCAGTGCAGTGCAATGCAGTGCAGGTGGGTATCGATCCTGCGGGCAAGTACTGTAAAATATACTCCTGGCTGCGGCTGGGCGTGTACGTACAAATGTCCTGCAGGATGTCCCGGCGTCGCCTCCTTCTCTGGCGAGTCTGTTGGATTTAAAATTTCACGTTCAAAGTCATCCTGCTGCCTGCGTTTTGGGTCCTCACGCACCGTCTCGCTTACCAATCGTATTGTTTAAACAGAGTGATAACTTAACAATAACCCCCGCGAGTCTGTTAGTGGCCGCCGAGGATAGCCTGTGTGTTTATTTGGCAAAACGTTCTTCGCCAAACTTGGAGGAAATTGACGTTCCCAGATGCTAAAATAAATTACATTTGCACACGACTTGTCTCGCTTACAAGTGTGCGGTGACATTGGAGAGCGCTAACAAAATTCCCATCTACCTTAATGTCAAACTCCCTGATATTTTAACTCCGACAGACGCGGCTGTCTCCAGCGGACACACGGTTGTCATGACTAGTTAACGTTCATTAGTTTGATGGTGAAAAAAGCCCAGATATTGGTTTTCGGGGGGGGGGGGGTGGGGGGGGGGGAACAGAGCGGAGGTGCTGCTGGGAGGAGGATCTCTCACACGGACGCCGCACGTGGCGTCGGTTTGTTTTTGTGCCAAAATTCGATGTTAATTGCGTTTTGCCCGCGATTCCAAGCGAAGCGCATGTTTGCTCGGTCTCCAAATTCCCAATCCTGTAGAGCGTGTATAATCCTCAAACTCATGCAAATGACGTCGGGTAATTATGCTCTGTGATAATTATGCCCGAGCACAAAGCGACGATGTTTGTCTGAAGGACATGACACCAAAAACAACCCACAGCTTGGGGGTTCAGCGAGCGGCAAAGATGCGTTTGTTTCCTCTGTGCCGCGAACGATGAAGTTCCATGAATACTAAAAATAGGCCCGGTGTTGACGACCGCATAGATTAATATGTTGAAACGTATCTGTGTCTAACCTTGTTCACATTTGAGTTTCCAACAGGGGAGAAATGTTAAATAAATAAATAAATAAATACATAAATGCATCTTCCCGGGGTATTTTAAGCTATTTTAAGTTATTTTGGTGAGATGGGATTAATCCACGACGCTCACTTAATATTAAGAATTGAACCAAGAGCAAAGCTAAAGTAGGTCACATGTGAGCCCTCGGTGGCCGTCGAAAAATCAGCACTACAGCCGGAACACAGACGACGGCGAGCATCTTGTTACTCTTAACTGGGAACACGCCGGTATTTGTTCATATAGATCAATCAAAGAGAAGCTTATGAATAGTTAGGGTTTTGAAACTAAATTTGCAATCTGAAACCAAAGTTATGACATTACTGCAGTCGTGTCTTGGACGACACGATAAAACAATCCTAAAAAATAAAGTTGACTTCATGATTGGTTGTGTTGCCTATATTGTATTTCAACATGTACATCCTGAAGTCTAATAACACGGAAATATAATTATTTCTATATTGTGTCGCCTAAAACTTCTCTACAGCCTGAGTCATGCTCCCGTTTAATCCAATGTGTTTTTGTTGTATGATTATTATTATCATCGTGTACGGCGGCAAAACATGGATGTGGCGCGTTGGGGTCTCCTTGGGTCTCCTGCCGTCTCCGTTCGAGCGGCACTAATGATAACCCAGCGTGGCGTCCTCACAGATCTTTAACCTTTCCTGGGAGGGCTGGTGTCTTTTAGTGGAAGCTGCCAGAGGTTCTCCCTCTCTCTCTCTCTCTCTCTCTCTCTCTCGTCTCTCTCTCTCTCTCTCTCTCTCTCTCTCTCTCTCTCTCTCTCTGGCTGACAAGTATTACCGCTGTTCGGAATATCATCCATCTTGTGCTGTCGCAGTAATATTGTTTTGTACCGCCTGCCTCTCAAGGCTCTTATCTTTTTTAGTTGTTTGTTGCCTCGTGTAAGTCTTGCACTTCTTGTTGTTGAGATCCGTGTTAGAAAAAAACATTAATGGAAGGAGTCTGTGTGTGTGGGTGTGTGTCTCGAATTAGATTTTCTAGACAACCGTTCATCCGACGGCCTTCACACTTGGCAGGTTTATTGCGGAGGACCCGAGGAATCGCCGAGTGCGAAGTGTCGAGTGTGAAGTTGTTTGGATGAACGCTTCTCAAGAAAGCCGCGAGCCATCGGCCCCTCCGTTCCGAACAGGCACGGAACAGGCAGCTCTGCGCTGGTGGTGGGCGTATTGCCGAGGACCCAAGTATTTGCGGTGTCAAGTTGTCTGGTTGAGCAGTTATGAAAAAAAGGTACAATAACGGAGGCCACGCAGTCGGCCAAACTGGTACGTTTTCAAACGGGTCCTCAAAATCAAAAGCCTCAATAATTCGTCTAATTTAAAGTGGTATTCTCGAAGATTTCAGTTTTGTGCTCTTTGGCGACACCTATCGTGAAAAGCGGTAATTGCATCCAAACAGTCGCACAGCTGACGTCAGTCCACACAGTTGGCACCTGGGCCTGGATTCATCGCCTGTAGTCAACAATCTTTTCTTTGCTGTTCGGCCGGCTTACTCAGTTTATTTCTTCGTCGTCTTCTTTTTGTTTTAACGGCGGATACTCCGTTTAATCTCGCAGAAAAAAACAGTTCGTCTCTTCCGCTTTTGCTCCCTGGTGGACATCCGTGAGACCGGTCACTGCTGGGTGATGGAAAATGCGTCACTGACTGCGCTGCATTTTAAATCTTGCGCGGGAAAGGCAACTCGCCACCCAGTCCGTAATATTAAGAAATTGTGCAAATGCTTTCATCACATCAGTGGACCATAGGCTCAGTCACTATTGTGTTAACTCGTTCGGCGATAGATAACGACTTTACAGACATTTATTTACAGGGAAATCTCCGAGATTATTACTTTAATTAAAAAATAAACGTGGAAAGCATTATATCAAGATGAAATCATGTCGGCCAAAGAATTATGGTCATCTAAACATTACATAAATGTTATGTAAGGGCTACTCTTATTTTGGAGTTCACATCCCTTTTTCGATTTTGGATTGTCCACATTTAATGACTTTTACAAACCCAGCCTGTCGGGGGGGGGGGGTCGGTTGGTTTACTGGAGTTTAAATGGATTACAGATTATTTCTATGTAATCTCGCTCGATGTGAAGGGGATTAGGGTTCAAGTCACAGCTCACAACAACAACAACAACTCAAACATTGAAAATAAATCGTAGATTGCGGCGTTTCTATTTCCATTCAAATAGGACCATTTCAAAGGTAAAAACACACGAAACGCAATGATGCACTTTAGCGTCGGCTTATGTGATTATCAAGCGACGTTTATCGATTAAATTGTAATTTAAAGGTATTAAAGTCATCGCCACCAACACAAGACAGATTCTCCACGACCTCGGTGGAGAATCTGGATTGATGGAGCACCTTGGCACCAGAATCCAGAATCCAGAATCCACAATCCAGGGCGAGAGAGGCGTTTTTTTTTTTTACCCGGGAGCCTGCGGGTGCAGAGACAGGGAGAGGATGAGGTGAGCGGCGGGGGAGAGGGGGGGACAAGGTGCAGGTGAAGAGTTGTTTTGCATTGATTCTCATTTAATTATTCATTGCCGGCTCCATCCTCCCTACCTCCTCCTCTCAGAGCGAGCGAGCTGCTTCTTTATGGGCATATAAATCCATCACCGGTACCAGGGGGGAGTGCTGCTGGGTCTCTGGTGTGGATGATGGTGGGGGAGTGGGTGTTCCTGGCTGTAATGTCTCATTTCTAACGAGTGGGTGGCTCATTACCCCGCCTGTGCTTAATGCTGTTGCTGTTGCCGTTGCCATGCTGTGCGAGTTCACGGGCGACTGCGGGCCGCGCGCCGGGGCGGACAACGTTTCAGCCTTTTTAGTTTTTTACACGCGCATGACCAAAAACGGCTAGTCTCGGATCCATCGCGGCGTTTTGGAGCGGAACCGGATAAACGGCGTGGGCATTTTGAGTCGACGTTTTCGCGTTTATGTGTGTGTGTGTGTTGCACCCGCGTGTGTGCGTGTATAGCCTGCAAAAGATGCATCTTACGCACTTAATCGTTGAGAAGTTAATTGCCACCACAGAGAGAGAGGAGAGAGAGAGAGAGAGAGCGAGAGCTTACCACCCATCCACTCACAGGAAGGCCAAGAACTCTATCTGATCTTCACTTATTTTTTGCCTTACAGTGTTCTTCAGTGTTGTGACGAGTCTCTGCCTGCTGGTGAGCTTCAAGTCACTGCTGCTGCTTTAAAAAAGTGTAGAGAAACACCAGCTTCTTTCCCACATCTAGGCAGGGAGAGCTCCCCGCCTTCCCTGCCTCCTACCTCTCTACCTGTCACTCACTGCCTCCCTACCTCTCTGCCTCTCTACCTTGTCACTCACTGCCCTCCCCTGTCTCTCTGCCTCCCTCCCTCTCTACCTCCCTGCCTCCCTGCCTCTCTACCTGTCACTCACTGCCTCTCTACCCGTCACTCACTGCCTCCTTGCTCTCTGGCCTCCCTGCCTCTCGGGCCTCCCTGCCTCCCTGCCTCTCTACCTCCCGTGCCTCTCTACCTGTCACTCACCTGCCTCCCTGTCTCTCTACCTGTCCACTCACTGCCTCTCTGCCTCCCTGTCTCTCTGCCTCCCTGCCTCTCTACCTGTCACTCAGTGCCTCTCTGCCTCCCTGTGTTCGCTGCCTCCCCTCCCTGCCGCCCCTGCCTGTCACTCTCTGCCTCCCTGCCTCTCTGCCTCCCGGCCTCCGTGCTTACCTGCCTCTCTGCCTCCCTGCCTCTGTGCCTCCCTCCCTGACTCTCTACCTCCCTGCCTCTAACTACCCGTGTGTCATCCTCTTACTCACTCACTCCCTTCCTCTCCACCTCTCCGTCTGTGACTCCCCCGGCCTCTCTCCCTCCCTCTGGCATAATCACTCACCCCTTTTCTTAATCTATCTGTCTATTTATCTCCTGTTATCGATCTATCTATCTGCTATCTATCCTATCTATCCTATCTGTCGTACTCTTTATCTATCTATCTATCCTTATCTATCTTTTGTCTATATCTTTATCTGTCCTATTTGTATCCTTATCTATCTATCTATCTATCTATCTATCTGGGTTTTGTCAGTATTTGTCAGTGCATTCTTATTGAGTTCATCATTTATTATAATTCTACCCGGCAACAACCTCTCCAGGCATATTCCCGACCTTTTCGACGTCAAAGATTTGATTGGACAAAGCAAAAAAAATAAATGCCGCAAAGAGAGAAAACTTTGACAGAAACCAGAAGCCAGCCACGATGTACCTCCCTGCCAAAATGAACACGCTTGTGTGCTTATCTCGGACCGCACCGAACATTCCCTCATTGTTTCTTTAATAGGAACGTGATAGCATCTTAATCTCACCATGAGAGAGTCTCTGCAGCGCACTGAGAAAATGTTCCCTTCTCTCTCTCTCTTCTCTCTCTCTCTCTCTCTCTCTCTCTCTCTCTCTCTCTCTCTCTTTCTCTCTCTCTCTCTCTCTGGGTCAGAAGCAGCCCTTAAATAATTCAGTATCTATAGGATTTTGCTCTTCCAGGAGACAGGAGACAGTCTATAGATTCTTGTCCTTTCACGTGGTGGGTTGTTTGAGCGAGTCTAAGCCCATTAAAGCCGCGCCAAATTATGCTTTTATGCATTCTGTGGTATGATGACGAATGGCTGTGTTGTGTGTCTGCCTTGTCGTGCTTTGAGAAATAGTTCAAATGTCATAAAGCTATAGGACTTATTTTGATTGATTCTAATGATACAGGCTGCGTCATGTGGGAGCATAATCACTGTGTGTGTGTAACATGAACACAAGCTGTAGGCCTATGCAACAAATAGCTTGTACTATTGAGAGTGGACACTAATTGCAGCAATCATAAAACAATTAATAAAACAACATTCACTGTACATGCATGACATTATCAAAGTGCACAAACAGGACCCTTGTACTGCCCTTACTATACAGTATAGAGGCTATAATTGTGTTATCTTTTACAGTATAGTTTAGTAAGAAAGTACATCATAAGATAAGGTAAGATAAGTTAAGATAAGATGAGATAAGATAGAACTTTATTGATCCTGAAGGAAATTCTCGTGCCAGGTTGCACAGCAATAGGATAAAACAATAGAGAAATAAACAGTAGAATAATACAAATAAAATAACAGATTTACAAATGTACAGTAAGTCTAAGTCCTAGGAGAAGTATAACAATATAGGTAATTTAAGATATTCAATCAGCAAAAACAATTTGCCAAGAATTGAATTGTAATAAAAGGGTAATAATAATAATAATGGTAAAAGGAAGTATTGCACATGATATAACAGTACATGTCCTTAATGGTTGTATGTTATTATAATACTCAAACAACTGTACAACTAGGAGCACCTACCTCACTCATGGTTTTGGGAACGGATGGGTGGTGGTGGTGCTAGTGGTGGTGGTGGTGGTGCTGTTGGTGCTGTTGGTGACTCCGGTGGCTTTACGCGTCGGGCGAGGAGACGAGAGTGAGTTGAAGTAGTCCGAGGGGCTGCTGCTGCTGCTGCTGCTAGTGATGCTGATGCTGCTGCTGCTGCTGCTGCTGCTGCTTCTGCTATCAGTGATGCTGCTGCTGCTGCTTCTGCTTCTGCTTTTGCTTCTGCTTCTGCTGCTGCTGCTTCTGCTTCTGCTTCTTCTGCTGCTGCTGCTGCTGTTAGTGATGCTGCTGCTGCTGCTGCTGTTGCTTCAGGGGAGGCTTTATAGGCGCTGAGCACAGCCAAAGCCTCTTGTCAGCATTTGCAGTAAGCCAATGGGGGCTGGTTACCCCCCCCCCCCAAAACCTGGATCTTTTTATCTTCTATCTTAGATGTGTCTTTGGAGGCACTCCGTACTTCAACAGAATACATAACAGACGACTCAGCGGTTATCAGAATGCATTTAGGGCCCCCGGTGCTCTTGTTGTGTTGTAGTTTGATTTGAGAAATGATTGGATCTTTGGTTTCTTTATCTGAATCCCGTGTTCGATGGAAATGTCAGAATGCTGTGATTTGTGCAAGCATCTTGGTTTTAATTAGTTACACGCTCTCAGGCTCAGAATAACTCCCGACCTGTGTGTGTTTGTGTGTGTGTGTGTGTGTTGTGTGTGTGTGTGTGGTGTGTGTGTGTGTACAGTGTACACGTGTGTGTGTGTGTGTGTGTGTACAGTGTACACGTGTGTGTGTGTGTGTGTGTGTGTGTGTAGGCTACATTTATATAACGGTGACAGTGTGCGAACACATGAATCACAGACTACTTTGGCGTACTACAGTAAATCTCTGGTATCCATCACAGTTTTAATCAGAGGACCCCCAACCTGCAAGACAGAGCCGTCCCCCCCACCCCCCCCACACACACACACACAACCCACACACACACACACACACACACACACACACACACACACACACACACACACACACACACACCACTCAAGTGGTCCACTCCAAGGGGCCAGAACTCGTAGGTATCATTGATCTCTACTCGGGTCCAGCGTGGATTCATTTGGACGCCGTGCTTGGACTCTGAATACATTACCTCCAGAGCCCTTTAAATACAAGCCTGAGAGTCCTGCTGTAATCACAAGAGATATGCAAGATGCACTCCTGAAATATGCAAGATGCACTATGCATCATTTATTAATACCCTCATCTAAATGCCTGAAGTGTTATCGGCCCACAGTCTATCGTAGGTGCTTAGTAGTTACGTTTATATCCCGGTGATATCATCAGTTTGTTTATTTTTAAATGTATTGGTCGACAAAAAATGGTAAATGTATTGCATTTATATCATCGCTTTTATCCAAAGTGCTTTACAGTATCGCCTCACACTCACCCATTCATACACCGACGACGGTGCCAACCATGCAAGGTAACAACCAACACGTCAGGAGCAGTTAGGTGTTAGGTGGTGTCTTGCTCAGGGGACACCTGCCAGACAACACCGCTCTACCTCCACCTCCTGAGCCACTGCCACCGCACATTAGTCATGCACACGTCGTTGCTTTCTGTATTTTTTGTTTCCTAATTGGCATTTTGCTCGCATGTTTTAATCGGAGGTGCATTTGCATAAATAGCTCTTAATTACTCCTCGGCGGTTGGTGGCGCCCGCCCACACACACACACACACACACACACACACACACACACCTGGCGATGGTGTCCACAGAGGGGTTTTTTTTAAGCGGCCACTGGATTCAAGATTCAAGATTCAAGAAGTTTAACGGACCAAATACATTTACATTTTTATTTAGGGTATTTGTGGCGGCAGCAGCTCAGGAGGTATAAGAGCGGTTGTCCAGCAACAGGGAAGGTCGCTGGTTCGATCCCCGGGGCTCCTCCCCCTCCTCCTAGCTAAGTGTGGAGGTGTCCTGAGCAAGACGCCACCTAACCCTACCTGCTCCTGACGTGTTGGTTGTTACCTTGCATGGTTGGCACCGCCGTCGGTGTATGAATGGGTGAATGTGAGGCAATACTGTAAAGCACTTATATAAATGCAATCCATTTGGCAGACGCTTTCATCCAAAGCGACTTACAAAGAGTACATTTGTTGAAAGAGAGACAGCAATACATCACTGCTAATACATCCATTTAAAAGACAAATGGCGGATAAATGTGCACTGTAACGTTATTTCAAGAGCGTGTGAAAACACAGATTGCGCGTTAAAATTGCACTCATTAAAAGACTCCACGACAACAAGCATTTTAATTAGCCCGATATGAAAGGCTTTTATTGTACTTGGTGATGAGTTACTGACCAATTCACTGGATTGGTCGTAAACATAAACACATGTTTAGATTTGTACTGATTGATAACAGCAATAACCCTTCCACAGCGTGTTCCTTTCATTTACTCAACGACCATAATGCTGCTCTCACTTTTCCATTCGCCTAACGTCTGTGTGTTGTGCTTACGTCTTATTTCGAGTTGTGTCCTCCCCCTGAGTGAGACGTGTGCTGTCGAGCTCGCGGCACATTTCAACACAAATCTCGCTATTCTTAGTGAAATTACCCGTTCCGTTTGACAGCAAAACAGTTGGCTCGCTATTACGCCATAGCAGCTGTCAGCGACATCGGCGTAATGGTGCCGCCACCGTTGTGTCTTAATGTCGCATATAACAAAACAAAAAAAATAACCTACAGCCCGTCATCATAGCTGTCCGACAAAATAGCCTTTTGCGGTTCAGAGCTGTCGCTGAGCTGGCACCAGGGCCCCAAGAGCCCTGGTGCCAACCGCTAGCCCCGGAGAACCAGACCCCAATCCCCCCGCTCTGCACCAAGTCAATTTGATGATTAAAGCCTGCTTTGATGGGATTAATTTGGTGGGCATCCATTACGTGCCGGTGAAAGTGCTTACGCCGTCAACCTGAGAGCCAGGATAAGGTGAGAGGGGTCCGCGTTACAATTTTATTACGTTATGACTTATCAATAGCCTCCCCCCCCCCCCCCCCACACACGCAAACGCCATTTATAATTGATTTCATTGCCGCTATTCATTAACTCTTTCAGCCGTTGCCTGCTTAAGTTAATTAGCTATATCTCCCCGGGGCCAGGGAGGGCCGCTACACACACACACACACACACACACAGCCCAGGTCTAAATCCACTGTTTGTCCGCGGTTTGCGTGTTTTGCAGCAGAGCCATCTGAACGGAGCTGGATGAAATACGTGTGGGGCCCTGAACGCCGTAAACAACGTAGAAAACAAATACAAAATCATCAATCGTCCAGCGGGGGATTTGTTTGCGAGCCGAAATTAGATTTCAAACTGTGGTCAGTTCGCCGATACTTCGCACACTAAAAGCTCACTTTCTGAACAGCTGACCTTGTTACAAAAAACCTGGAACATCGGTCTACTATTGTATGTTGTGTGTTCTTAGGTGTTGGTACTGCACTCAGAATGGCACGTCTGCTCTTATCTCAGCTATTATGCAGGCAACCTAGCAACTATGAAACTCGTTCTATTAACCTTGTAACTATGAATGCTTGAAACCTGCTCTATTATTATCTTTATGTACCACAGTGATATATTGCCGTCTCTCTTTGGACAGATCGCCTACCTGCTCCTGACGTGTTGGTTGTTACCTTGCATGGTTGGCACCGCCGCCGTCGGTGTATGAATGGGTGAATATGAGGCGATACTGTAAAGCGATTTGGATAAAAGCGATGATATAAAATGCAATCCATGTCAGGCTGATGCAGCAGAACTCTGTCATCCATCACTCTCACCATCACCACCGTGACGAAGACGATGAAGGTGATGAAGATGTCACGGGGGAGACAGCGGTGCGTGTGATGTCGACGGGCAACTCGTCTCGAGGGATCCGTGTGTGTGTTGTTGTGTGTGTGTGTGTGTGTGTGTGTGTGTGTGTGTGTGTGTGTGTGTGTGTGTGTGTGTGTGTAGCTTCCTCACTCCTCCTTAATAATCTATCAGGAGTCGCGTGGATCAGAGTAGACACCACTGCCACTGGCGTACACGCACTCTCACACACACACACACGCACGCACACACACACACACACTAAACTACCCATCATCATGCGTCGTGTTCGAGTTCATTTATTTATTTTGTGAGTAACTTTACAGCACCGAGAGAGAAACGGCCTAAATTATTACTGAACGCGTGCGGCTTCGGCGGAGCCCAGAGCCTGGAAAGCTATTAAAACATGCATATGGGCGACTTAATTAGCCAGTTTATCTTTCCCTTTTAATCAAACATCGTTTCACATGTAGTTAACGTCTTGTTACCACGGAGGGAGCGGGAAAGAAAGTGAAGTCCCCATACAATTATTCTTTTTTTTTTTAGGGGCGGCAGTAGCTCAGGAGGTGGTTGTGGCTGTCAGTGGTTGTCTGGCAACTGGAAGGTTGCTGGTTCGATCCCCGGGCTCCTCCTCCCCCTCCTCCTAGCTAAGTGTGGAGGTGTCCCTGAGCAAGACACCACCTAACCCTACCTGCTCCTGACGTGTTGGTCGTTACCTTGCATGGTTGGCACCGCCGTCGGTGTATG
Organism: Coryphaenoides rupestris; assembly: GCA_002895965.2. Lineage (NCBI taxonomy): Eukaryota > Metazoa > Chordata > Actinopteri > Gadiformes > Macrouridae > Coryphaenoides > Coryphaenoides rupestris. The sequence continues at coordinate 71,273 of PIJE02001457.1, forward strand.
AATGGGTGAATGTGAGGCAATAATGTAAAGCGATTTGGATAAAAGCGACGATATAAATGCAATCAATTTACCATTTACCATTTAGTATAACTGATGTGAATCTAGATTTTGAGAGTGCAAAGTGGAGCATACACGTCATAGACTATACAGGGTGAGCTCAATTGTTTAGCTGAGTCTCACAGTTAGCGACGTCGCAGCGATCTGGAATCAGTCATTGCGGGTCGCGTAGCTCAGGGCAGTAAATCCACGATCGGTCACGCTGAGTTATGTGTGTGTGCGGATCGGGTTGTACATTACAGCTGAGCCACAGATGCCGGCTGCAATGCAATGGGGAAACTGCAGGCTACGAGGCTCTGGATGAGAACGGGGCTGTGAAATTCACCACCGGTAGACCTCATAGCTCTCAGTCTTTTTACACTTTGTTTCGAAAATGTTCACCATGGGGAAGTGGCGAGCGTTCTACACGGCATGCTGTGTGTGTTTCATGTATCCATCTCTGTCACGCAGGTAATGTGTGTCGTCCATTAGACATGTCGGCAAGACGGATGAATTATGCCACCACACATGCGGAATCCACGCCACATATGGCGCTCTGTACAGGAAATATGAGAAATATACTGTCCAGCAATGTGTCTGTGTCTGACGCGCGAGTGTGTGTTTGTGTGTGTGTGTGTGTGTGTGTGCGTGTGTGCATGTGTTATTTATGTGTGTTAGTAGATTTCTTCTGTTACTATTCCCAAACGTGCTTTGCATCAAACATCATGAAACCATCCACCTTACAACATGCAACACACATGCACACAACAACCAGTTGGCCTGATGGCTATTCTATTTCTCCCGTAGACTCTCGATGAAACACTCGATGCCTCCAGTCCAGGACTGAGCTCGCTGGTTGTTCATGTTGCAGTGCAGTGATGCTGCTGCTGCTGTCGCTGCTGCTGCTGCTGCTGCTGCAGGGGATCGAGCTTCCACTGCAGCCAGGGATCACCACAGGGATCACCCAGGTCAACACAGACCAGGGACACCTTCCATAGGCCCAGTGTTAGTCACCCATCTGCCCTCCACAGAGACGAGCATCCTCTGCTGCTAATTGCTGTGAATGCTGAGAAGCATTCACAACATATTATTTACTTATTTCGTTTTTTTGCCGTGTACCTTCTCCCACAGTTTTCAACGTAGAAACTCCATTCAAAGTTTAAAAGATTCAGCTTAATTAGGACATAGGTGCTATATCTTTTCTTATTCATACCCTTCATACTTTCCGAAATATTCAACGTTTTTCAGCAATTTTTCCCCATTGAAATGAATGGGGGGAAAATTTCAAAACCACTCATATTCAACCTCTTCCCATTCATTCATACATTCAGGTAGAAACTCCATTCAAACATTAAAACGTTCAGGACACTTGGATGAATTCACACATGATTTTTCAGCTCCTCACACACTTTAACATGGGTGTGTATTGGGTCGGTTAGAGCGGGTGTCGTCACCGTCACAGCGTAGAGCAGACGACACATTTTTTTTTTATATTTTTAAAATTACCATCCCGCCCACAATATTAACTCCACATACGGTCACATATATGTAACTATGGAAACAAACAGACTTATACTTTTGGATTTATGAGCCTCGGAGTAACAGCAGTGCAGACCCAAAAGCCCGTATTTTCAGGCAGCTTCAAGCTGTGTAGCCCTGCTGCAACAGAAGGATTCCACCACTTATACTTTTGGATTTATGAGCCTGGGAGTGACAGGTGTCCAGCCACTCTGTTTCAAGCTGAATTGAATGTTCTACAACATTCTGGAGCTCCCCCAGAAGGGGCGTGGCTATGGCGGTGACGCCAGAGCCACGCCAACACAGACGCCAAAATGGCGCCAATCAAAAAAAAAAAGTGATAAGGGGGGACCATTACAATATTTTGACTTTTGGCCCAAAATATTTTCTCTTCCAATCCTTTTCTAAACATTTGAATAAGAATTCAAAGCAAGTGATTCAGATGTACAATTCTTCATAGTCCTTCAGCTCCACATTCAAGCCAGCAATTCAGTCTAGCATCAGCCTTTCAATAACTTATTCAACTCATTCCTACTTTCAGCTACAAAGCTCATTCAAACATTTACATTTTCTTCATCTTTCATACATTCCCATTCATACTTTGAGAAAATATTCAAAACAAGTGATTCAGATTTCCAATTCTTCACAGTCTTTCAGCTCCACATTCAAGCCAGCAATTCAGTCTAGCGTCAGTCTTTCAGAATACAGCATTCACACCGCAATTTCTTCAGAAATGGCCTTTTCTAGTATGATGTTGTTGTTGTCTTTTTTAGAGGAAAACCTTACATACACCTTACATGTCACATCTTACATAAACGTACATAAACTGCCTTGTTGTGTACATCTTTTTTGCAGTTATTTTAATTTGGATTTGTTTTCTTTGATTGATTTCAGCCCTGCTTGTATAATTACCTTTGGATGATAGTGTCTCTGCTGAGTGACTCTATAACTTTCTATAACTCTATAACTATTTATGTTTAGAAGAATACTGCAGGAGTGAACGGGGAGTAAGCATTCCATTGTACTTGTTATATATGGCATTATGGAAGAAATATTGAATCTTTAATCTTGTAGTAATAGTAAACTAAATGTAAATGTAAATGTAGTAATATGTAGTAATATGTGATCACAAGCACAGGGCCTCATGTTCAGGGATTTCAAATGTACTTGCTGCACACAATACTATACCGGCATCTAACCAAGTGAATAATATTATCAGAGACTAGATTAGTATCTGCAGAAACTGCATTCACCAAGATGCAGAAATTGCATTCTTGCCACTCACTGTCCCCTGGTTATTATATAATGTTCAAGAAGGAGAAAAAAAAAGCATCGACTCATTTATTAATCATCTCCATATGAAACATTCAAATTCTAAAGTTAAAAGTGTCATTCATTCAACTGTGTTTGATGAGACTGATTCAAGCCAAAGTATGTTCACTGGCAAAAATGTAAATTAACTTCCAATTAACATTTACTAATGTATTCATATATTATGTTCATAAATTACCCTCATTAATTGCATCTGTCTATTAAAACAGGGATCATTAACTCACCAAAGATTGGTTGTATAAAATGTAAGCAGATATTTAGAGCATATATATATAGGCCTATATATAAAAATATAAACTATAGAGGCACCATGATGCGTAACTTGCAGAATAATTCATTGCGATCGTATAATTTCAAATGTGTGCGTTAATTTGATTTTAGTTTAGTGAGATTTATTTAATGTCAATTTAAACGAGTGAGTTGTGATCTGTCTTGACACGTGGGATGAGCGCTTTATGAGGCTTGTCAATGAGCAGATGATATCAACATAAATGCAGCAGAACAAGCCATAAATATATATACACGGATGCATATTAAATATGACACATTAGATCTACAGTATATATTATATCTCAAGGCATCGTTCAACAAAACTGATAATTAACCGTAGAGTGTGCTTGTTTTGCCATTCAAATGCATTCCCAAAATGTATCCTCGTTAAATTAAATGTAAATATAAATGTAAATGTATCCTTGTCTACCAGATAATAAAAAAACATATAATTTAAATGCAGTAATGTACAACAGCACATCATTTACATGTTTGGATGGAAACGTTTCTCTCTCTCTGTCCTTCGTCTCATCTTCTTCTTTACATCACAGTGACGGTCCGTTAGCAAGAGTTAGCAAGAGTTAGCATTAATAGCAAAGTTAGCAAGAGTTAGCATTAATAGCAAATGTGTGTGTGTGTGTGTGTGTGTGTGAGAGAGAGAGAGAGAGAGAGAGAGAGTGTCCTCCAGTAGTGTCCCTGTGTGTGTGTGTGTGTGTGTGTGTGTGTGAGCGTGTGTGTGTGTGTGTGTGTGTGTGTGTGCACGTGTGTGTGTGTGTGTGTGTGTGTGCACTCCATGGAACTGATGAACTCTTTAGTACACTCAAACACATCAACTCCTATTTTCAGTATTCAAGTATTCACATTAAATATGTAGTGTGTGTGTGTGTGTGTTTATGTGTGTGTGCTTGTGTGCATCCATGTGTGTGTGCACACATGTGGATGTGTGTGCGTGCATGCATGTGTGTGTGTGTGTGTATGTGTGTGCACGTGTGTTTGTGTGCATGTGCGTGTCTGCGTGCATGCATGTGTGTGTGCACGCTTGTGGATGTGTGTTTGTGTGTGTGTGTGGGGGGGCGCACGCATGTGTGTGTGTGTGTGTGTGTGTGTGTGTGTGTGTATGCTTGGTCCATACTTCTTCGCTCATTCATGGTGAAGCCCAGGTTAGTGGTTCCTCGTCGCGGGCGAGCGGCTGCCACCCCTCCCCCCGCTGTCCTGCCCTGCCTGCATACACACACACACACACACATAGACACACAAGCAGTCAGCCGTCGCCACGGAGACGTCACCGCTTCTAAGATGGCACTTAAAGAGATACAAAAAAATGGCCGCCAGTAACTACAGCTTACCGTCTTTCACTTTCCGCGAGGGCCTCTGAAATAAACAAGAAAACAAAACAAATACAGCAATTAAAATGTGATCAATTTAAATATTACTACTAATTGGTTCATGCTTTGGTTTGCTGGATGGTTATGTTGTGTCAAGGATATGATAAATGACATGCTGTTGTTTTCTTCAAATCCAAATTGTATTTTATAATTCATTCATTAATTGAAAACTTTGACTCCGCCCACTCCACTGAGTTGAGTAATTCTGGTCTGGAATCGTGACACGAAACATCGCTTTTATCGGTAAAAATTTGGAGCATTTGGGCTGCTGAATAATAATAATCTGGAATTTGATCATCATTTTTCTGGTGCCTTGTCGACGCCATAATTGTGAGTTGTGGTCATTGCTCACCTTTCTCCTTCTTCCTCCTGCAGCAGAAGATTATCCCGATGATGAGGAGCGCCAGGAGAGCCGCGGCGGCGAAGGAGACCACCACGGCGATGAGGACGGTCCAGTCGGTGGGCGTAGGGACTTTCAAAGGTCAGGGGTGAAAGGTCAGAGGTCAGAGGTCACTCACACAAACACACACCACACACCAAGCATGTTATGACTGTTCATATGGGAAACCTTATTGTAACACAGGATAATATCACAGCAGATTGAGTATGTATGTATGTACCTATGTATGTAGCTATGTTTTTCTCGACAGACAAACTCATGTACACCGTGAAAATGTCTTGGTTTGGGTGGTTGGGTTCGAACAATATTGACGGCTGCAGTGGAAAAGTTAGATAGTGTGTGTGTGGTGCGTGTGTGTTGTGTGTGGTGTGTGTGTGTGTGTGTGTGTAGTAGTAGTCGTAGTACACTCCACGTGTGCAGTGCAAGAGTGAAGAGAAATGCAAGCTCTTCAAAAGTGTCGCGTCACCATAAAATTGAAAGAGAGTCCATCTGAACGACTTTAGCGCTGCGTAGCATAACGGCCTGCCTTAGCACACTCTCCTCCCGGGTCGGAGACAGCGCGGGGGGTAATCCCTGCCAACAATGTAATTATAAGATGGAACGCTTTACCTCGCGATGACGAGATGATGCTGAGTGGGAATAAGGACTACGACGGGGGGAAACTAGTGTGTCTTTATGACTAAAACGCATCCTAGACCCCCTCTATTTCTACCCGTTATTCAGACACATGGGTCTCAGAGTTTGGTGACAAGCAGACATTCGACGTCTTGTGTACGTAGGATGCCTGGAGGTAGGACGTTTGGGGGATCGAACCCAGAGGCTTTCTGCAGGCAGTTGAATACCGAAACATTTACATTTATATTTACATTTAGGGCATTTGGCAGACGCTTTTATCTAAAGCGACTTACGAAGAGTACATTTGTTGAGAGACAAGAGAGACAGCAATATATCCCTGTGGTAGATAAAGACAAGAATAGAGCAGGTTTCAAGCATTCATAATTGTCAATTGAATGTGAGGCAATACTCTAAAGTGCTTTGGATAAAAGCGATGATATAAATGCAGTCCATTTACCATGTGTTTGTACGTCTTGGCACTAAATAATAGTACTTAGCATTGTTTAGCATATTGTATGTTCTTAGACGTCGGTAATGCACTCAGAATGGCACGTCTGCTCTTATCCCAGCTATTATGCAGGCAACCTAGCAATTATGAAACTCGGTTCTATTAAATTTGCAATTATGAATGCTTGAAACCTGCTCTATTCTTATCTTTATCTTACCACAGTGATATATTGCTGTCTTTCAACAAATGTACTTCTTTGTAAGTCGCTTTGGATAAAAGCG